>JAJPUD010009399.1:0-18293 GCA_023553655.1 Myrmecobius fasciatus
ACTCAAGCTTCATCTCACTTTAGTCAATCCTTCAATCAGCTATCAGAATGATCTCAAACCTAGGTCTGACCATGCCATCCTTTACTCAATGAACTCTAATGGCTACCTATCACATCCTGAATCAAATATAAAAGTCTAGATTGAATAAAAAAAAGTTTGGCATTCAAAATCATTCAGTTGAATTATTTCTTGATCTGTATTATTAAGTTTGAAAATGAAAAATTGTGAGGGGTCACTTTTTAAGGCAGGAAACACAATCAATTAGCAAGAATATATAAAGGACTATGTGTCACTCAGTAGTTCAGTGATCCAAAGCAATCCCAATAAACTTTCGATAGAAAACACCATCTGCATCCAGAAAGAGAACTATAGAGATTGTAAGTAAATCAACATATGCTATGTTCACTTCTTTTTTCTGTTTTTCTTTTTTTTCTGTCTTGTGTTTTTTCTCTTTTGTTTTGATTTTTATCTCCCAACCTGATTCATAAATAAATGAGTACTTAAAAAGTTAATATGCATGTATAATCAGAAAAAATAAAACAAGTATTTTAAAAGTTTTTTTTAAAGGGTCTGTGTCAATTATTGTGTTCATTACTGGATATAAAAACACAAAAGCAAAATATCTCCTGCTTTCAAGGAGCTTTTATTCAAATATTTTCATCAGAAACCACCCAACCACCACTTAAGAATGTCAGAAGAGACTTACAGATCCTGGTTAGCACAATGGATAAGATTATCTTTATGATACCTCCCAGTGCTAAAAGACTATCATTTAAGAAATACATTATGAACTCAGTTAATCAGTAAGTATTTAGGATGCATTTACCACATGGCAGACATTCTGTTAAACACTAGGGATGGAATAGATGTGAAATGGTGAAGGAGTTCTTGCCCTCAAGGAATATGCATTGCAATGAGGAAGACAGCATGTAAATAACTATATATACATACATACATATATATATATATATATAAGATATCTTTAGAGTAGTTGAAAGAGAATGCAATAGAAAAGGTGTTAGAAAGGAAGCTAAGGGAAATTAAAATGAAGGATTGGGGAACAGAGCACAACAGACATGGGAGAAAGCCAATGCACAGGCACAAAGATTAGAGATAGTGTGGTTGTACTTTAAGTAGACTTGTATACCTTAATTACAGAGTTTATGTGGGAAGACCAGGTTATAAAGAGCTTCAGACACCAGAGAAGTTTATATTGAATCCTTGGAGTAATAGAGATCTCCTATAGCTCATTGCTTTAAAATAATTACTTTGACATCTAAATGGAGGAATGATTGTACTGAAAAGGAACTTGAGTTGGAAGACCAGTTAGAAGTCCATTTCAATAATCCAGGAGGGGAATGGAAGCATAAATGAATGTAGGAGCTGTCTGAGAGAAGAGGGCATACATAAGAAATGCTATTAGGGTAGAAATTATTAATTTGATGAGGATATATGGGTTTGATGAGAATCTGTCATCAAGGTTGGCAACATGATTACAAACCAAGGTAATGGGGAGATGCCCTCAAGGGTAATAGCAATGTTCTAAAGGAAAGATGGCTTGGGGGAAAATAAGATAAGATCAAGTTATGGCACTGGTGTGAGATTCCTATGGGACATCCAGTTCTAGATGGCAAGGCAGCTAAAGTTTTGTGATTATAGCTCAGGGAAAAAACTAGAAGCTGAAATAGATCTGCTAAACATCAGTATAGAAATGAGAACTGATCCTATGGAAGCTAATAAGATCAGCATGTCTTGTTAATCTACTTTAAAATCTGGTCATTGTGTTGGTTGCCTTTTTTCTCCCTTTTATTTATTTATTTTCTTTCTTATAAGGAATGGAAAGAAGGAAGATTATATTAAGAAACAATGATGACATAACATATCAACAATTAAAAATGAAATATGTCAAGTATATATTTCATAGAATATCATTCTCATCATTTAATAATCCCTTCCTCTGCCCTTCCAAAACCCCATAATGTAGATTCAAATTATGACACAAGATAATTTACTTACTTACTTATACATAAAGACATACCATATTTCTCTAAAATTCTTCCAAGTCTCATAAATGTTTGATTTATGCCTTTCACTGAGCTTATTTTATCTTTGCCTTCTTAAGTTAATTATAAATGTCTAGATAACAAGTAAAGATCATTTCTACCAAAAGTATATTCCACCTGTAATTGCCAAATTTCATTAAATATTTAAAGTACATATTTCATTATCTTGGCTTTTCATATCATTTTTTTTCTCTTTTTACAGAAACACATAAATTATAATCTGACATTTTCTTACGATCATAGCAAGCAAAACCTCAAGCAATTTGTGTTGTTTGCCTCATTAGAGTATAAACTTTTTCAAAGCAAGAACTGAATTGCTTTAGTGTTTTTATCCTTAACACTTGCATATAACAAATGCTTGATTTCTTTTTCATCCATTCATTTCCTCATCCATCAAAAGTCCAAAGAAAGTTACAGCTGAAAGGGACCTTAGACTTATCTAGTCCAAGTCTTCATTTCACAAATAATGAAAGTGAATGCTAGGAAGTTACATGACATACCCAAAATAACACAAATTATGAATAGTAGAGGTCTGATGCAAACTCAGTTGAGATGATTCTGATTTATTAGCAATATAATACTTTGCTGGACAACATTAGGAAAATAAACCTTCATATTTATGTAAATATATATACATATATATGTAAATATATATATGCACGAAGAATAAATGTGTCACTGGTAAAGATAAAAGGAAATCTAATGTCCGCCAATATGTGAAAGTCTGATACACTCATCATTAATTTGAGTATTACTTTTTCATTTTCAACTTTGAAATTTATACTTCCTTGAACTTTTTTGTTTCTGTTTAATAATATGTAGTGTTGTCCAAGTCTTCATGACCTCATTGGGGTTTTCTTGGCAAAGATACTGGGAGGATTTGTCTTTTATTTCTGCATCTTGTTTTACAGATGAGGAAATGGAGGCAAATGGTTAAGTGATTTGCCTAGAGTCCAAGTGTCTGATGCTAGATTTGAACTTAGGTTAAAATTGAAAACAAACCCCAAAACTGACACTTCATCCACTGTGCCAGTTATCTATCCCCTTGCTTGAATTTAGGAATCTTCATTATTGTCATTCATAACTCACAGTGAATCATAATGTGTTTGCATTTCACACTTTGCATGTGAAACAGGGATAGAGTTTGAGTCATTATTTTCACATAGCATGAATCAAGTTACAGGTTCTTACTCAGGGTGACACAACAGAAATAGATTCTTCTGACTACAGCTATACATAGAGAGAAATTCTATGCTACATGCAGGAGTTTGTAATCTGGGAAATTATGAGACTGATTTCACAAGTCATCTATGAAAAAAAATTGGTCTTACTTTATGGTTATAGCTAATACACATAAAAATATAATTAACAACACAAGCAAATATATGACTGGTGCTAAGTATGTAGTTCAGGCAATGCTTGCTAAGGGAGTTTAGGGTTTTCTCACTACAGGCTGTGGAGGAATTAGGAAATCAATCAATCCATCAACAAGCATTTTTTTTTGAGAGCTCAATAGTGCAAGGTACAGTGTGAAATACAAAAGATAAAAAGATCAAGCAAAGACACTCCCTCCTCCACTCAGAGGGAGGGAGTGGAATTTAGCTAAGACTAGTAAATTGACTCTATTTCTCTCTGCTGGTTGAGAAAAGAGGGATATCTCTTCTTTCTTTCAAGGCTGTGCTGGACATAACTTGGATTGACTCAGCAAATTGTTTGGGGGGGTTACTAGTTTTTAAACATTTAGCAGAAAACGCTAATCCTGTCTCTCTACCTCTAGCAAAAACCACCCCTCAAATTCACATACACAAAAGTGCCTTATCCTTATTTACAAAAATATTCATTTGTAGGTCCAGCTGAATACCTTATGTCAAGAAAAACAGAAGACTATATTGAGTCATATTGTAACTTCTCTGGGTCTCCTTTCATCCCCAGTATGGGATGAGGCTACTAATGATTAGTTCCATAGTCTCTGCTTCTTTCCTTATCATTATCATGATTTATAGATGGCGATATTTATAATAAGGTAACATTGATCATATGGGAAGGGGGTCATTGGGGAAAGAGTATTAGAAATTCAGCCCAAATCTCTCATTTTATAAATAATGGAACTCAGGCTCAGTTCTATTAAGGCAAGTTTATACAATCAGTTGGTGCCACGGATAGTATTAGAGATAGGTCTCCTGACTTCTATTTTAATGTTCTGTCTACTACCTCATACATCTAATAGATTTCTGCTGCTCATGCGACTGCTATTGTTGTTGTTGTTACTACTACTCCTACCATTACCACCCCCAACACCACTACTACGGCTTCTGTGGTTGCTGCTGCTACTAATCCTACTATTTCTACTATTCCTACTACTATTGCTACTGCTGTTAACTACTACTCCTACTACCACCACTACGACTACTGCTGCTGCTGCTACCTGAAATTAAAATAGTGCTTTGAAGTTAGGGAACTTCCTCCCAGAAAACACAAATGAAAAATGAGACAAATAGTGTTATCCTGCCTTTGTAGCTGAATAAAATGATGCTGAAACCATTTAAACATTTTTTGTAGGGTCCCAGCCAATTAGTCTGAGCTAATATTCAAATCCAGGTCTCTGAGTCAAAAGCTCTGCTATTCTCAATGCCCGGGACAGAGGAGGATGAAGGGCTTATTTCAAGAAATTCTTTTAAGACTTTGAGCTCTCCATATGTTCAATCTTAAAAGGATAGAGTAGAAATAATAACTAAGCACAAGAAGCCAGTATGTCAGTGAGGTTAGAGGTTTGAGATTGCATAAGGACCCCACATAAACCTAGGGAAAGAAGCAGGAATGTTAGATAACATCAAGGAGTTCTCAATTCTGGATAGTCCTTCAATAAGCATATTACTGATGCTGTAGGGAAAGTCTTAGTAAATATACATTTATTAAGCACCTATTATGTGCCAGGGACTATACTAAGCATTAAGGATTCAAATGCTAAAAAAAATTAAAATAGTTTCTGCCTTCAAGGAGCTGATAATATCATGGATGAAGACAACAAAGGGAAGCTGAAAAGGAAGTGAGGGGGGGAAGAAAGGTAAGGGAAATAAGATGAAGAAAATGTAAAAGAATAAAGATGGATGTGAATTCACAGGTAGATGTTATACCAGGTTCAATCATGTTTGCTCTACTCTTACACATACACACACACACATCATACATTACACATACACACACAAATACACATTTCTGTACATTTACATATTTCAAAATTGTGTAGGGAGCCAAGTTGCTTCATAGAACCTTTTGAAAGTTGTCATCATAAGGAAGACCATTCAAGACATCTCTGAAAAAAAATAATTTCACTTTTAGCAGCAGTCTAATGTCGATGATGAGACAGATGAAAGAAGCTGACCTATGAACCTCTGTTCCCAAGCAGAGGATTGCTCAGCACTAAGCCAACCCCAAGTGGTAAAATGATTTGGAGGGCAATCAGTTGACATAGACGTAGGCACTTTACTCTCAGTGGAGTTATTCAGAGCTGGAGATGATTATTGAATGCCCGGGTTAATGGGGCAACGCAGAAGCAAAGAAGATGCCAGGAATTCCTTGGCTCATCAGACAATGCAGGGAAACTAAAAATTACAGAAGTGTTTTGGCTCAGGAAATAGACGAGCACTGCCAAGGTTTGAGGCATTCCTTGGCTATCCCTTGAACACTGAGCAGCCAAAGATGTCAGTGCAGACCTCTCCATGACTCTCTTCCTTGCCCTTATCTGGCATTATCTATGACTTTATTCTTATTAAAAAAAGACATTCTTGGGTGGAATATGCAGGGATTATTTTGATGATAAGGACTTCTTCCTTTCAAGGATCTGTGATAGTGTAATGGAAGGAATAGAGTTTGGAAGAAGAAAATAAATTCTAATTCCATTTCTGACATTTTTTGGACAAATCACTTAATGTCTCAGCATCTCAATTTTCTCAACTATATAATGGGGGTGTTAGACTAGCTGCTTCTCAAATTCATACTCAAGATCTTTGATCTTTTAATACTATTTTGCTGATGTGGGTGCTTTTGCCACTTATAGCAATTCCAATCTCTCTATAACTTAGAAGACAGTCCTTAAAAATGACCGAGACTGAACAATTCATCCTTCTGCAGTCAATCTGATGATGAATTTCTCTTTGCTCTGTCAGGATGCTCCTCAAATGATAGACCTACAGTCCATGACATCTTTAGTCACTTTAGTTCAATAAGAACTGCTAGACAGAGCTCAGGCTCCTGTTGCTTTCCTTTGAGAGTCCAGGCTTTGAGAAAACTGACTCTTCCAAGGGGGGTCAGGAAGAAAAGGTTTAGAAAACACTAATGAGGAGCTGTTAGTCACTGCGTTGTGATATACTTAGACGAGGAGAAAAGTCTTATAAAGCAGAAATTCTTAACCTTGTAATGAACATTTCAAATCAAATAAACATGAACATTTATTTTTTAAATATTTGAATAAATATGTCAATTAAATTGTTTCCTTTGTAATCCTATGTATTTTCTTGTATGTGTTTTAAAACATTATTCTGAGAAAGGATTCATACATTTCACAAGATCTCATTCATCCTCTATTTAATCACAAAAGTGATTTTCCTAAAGTGCAGGTCCAACTACGTGATCCTTATCCTTACCATCTACTCAATAAATTCTAGAGAATCCTTATAATCTCCAGAATAAAATACAAATTTTTCATTACAGAGAGCAAAGACCATCTTGTCAGTTTTTGTATCTACAGTGCTTAACACAGAGTCTGGAACATAGTAGGTGCTTTAGAAATGTTTATTGATTGATCAGACTAGCAAAGATGTCCATAAAACAAACAGAGAAAAAAAAGTAAACCAGAAAAAGGTGTGAAGGGAAAGAGGCAGAAGAGCAAAGATTTCTTATTTCTAATTTTTAAAAATTGTCATACAAAATATTTAGTCTGGAACTTCTAGACCTGAGACTATCTCTAGGAGATAATGTAGTATAGTAGAAACAATTCCAGATTTGAAGTCAAGAGATTTGGCTCCAAATTCTGGTTCTGCCACTCAGTACCTGCCAGATGTTGGGTAATTCACATCTCTTCCCTAGAACTTAATAAAATTAAAGGAGGGGCAGGGATATTAAACTAAATGGCTGCTAAGGTCTCTTCAAATTCCAATTTTTTCCTATCTAAGTTTCTATCTATCACTTCATTCACCTCTGAAACAACCTTGGTTTTCTCATCTATAACAATGAATAGGAGGGGCTGAGACACACAGCCCGAAAGGTTCTTTCTAGCTTGAAATCTGGATCTAGATGATATAGTAGGCAAAGTGAAGAGCTTGGAGTCCAAAAGAGTTGAATTCGGACTTTAACTATATTACAAAGCAGCAATCATCAAAACTATTTGGTACTGGCTAAGAAATAGATCAGTCGATCAATGGAACAGGTTAGTTTCACAAGACACAATGGTCAAATGACTATCATAATCTAGTGTTTGACAAACCCAAAGACCCAGTTTTGGGGATGAAAACTCACTATTTGACAGAAACTGCTGGGAAAATTGGAAACTAATATGGCAGAAACTAGGCATTGACCCACACAATACCATATACCAAGATAAGGTCAAAATGGATTCATGATCTAGACATTAAGAATGATATTATAAACAAATTAGAAGAACAAAGGATAGTTTTCTGTGGAGAAGGAAGAAATTTGTGGCCAAAGAAGAAATGGAATTCATTATTGAACACAAAATAGAAAATTTTGATTATTTTAAGTTAAAAAAATTTTGTGCAAGCAAAACTAATGCAGACAATATTAGAAGGGAAGCGATAAACTGGGAAAACATTTTTATATTTAAAGGTTCTGATAAAGGCTTCATTTCTAAAATATATAGTATAGAGAATTAACTCAAATTCATACAAATTCAAGCCATCCTCCAATTGATAAACAGTTAAAGGAATAAGAAGATTTTTCAGATGAAGAAATTGAAACTATTTCTAGTCATGTGAAGAGGTGCTCCAAATCCCTATTGATCAAAGAAATGCAAATTAAGACAATTCTAAGGTACCATTATACACCTCTCAGATTGGCTAAGATGGCAGGAAAAGATAATGACAAATGTTGGAGTGGAGGTGGGAAAACTGGGACATTAATACATTGTTGGTGAAATTGTGAATTGATCCAACTATTCTGGAGAGCAGTATGAAACTATGGCCAAAGAGCTATCAAAATGTGCATACCTTTGATCCAGCACTGTTTCTACGAGGCTTATATCCCAAAAGAGGGAAAAGGACCAACGTGCAAAAATGTTTGTGGCAGCCCTTTTTGTAATGGCAAGAAACTGGAAACAGTGTTTGCCCATCAGTTGCAGAATGGCTGAATAAGTTATAGTACATGTATGCTATGGAATATTATTGTTTTATAAGAAAAGATCAGCAGGATAATTTCAGAGAGGCCTGGAGAGACTTATATGGACTGATGCAAATTGATATGAACAGAACCAGTAGGTCATTGTACACGTCACCAAGATTAAACAATGATAAATTGTGATGGACATGGCTCTTTTCAACAATGAGATGATTCAGGTTAGTTCCAATGAGCTTGTGATGAAGAGATCCATCTAAACCCATACAGAAGACTATGGGAACTTAATGTGGATCACAACATAGCATTTTCATTGTTTTTGTTGTTGTTTGCTTGCATTTTATTTTCTCATTTTTTTCCTTTTTGATTTGATGTTTCTTATGCAGCAAGATAATTGTATAAATATATATACATATATTGGATTTAACATATATTTTTACCATGTTTAACATATATGAATTACTTGCTATCTAGGGAAGGGGATGAGGGGAAGGCAGGGAAAATTGCAACACAAGGTTTTACAAGGATTAATGTTGAAAAATTATCCATGCATATGTTTTGAAATTTAAAAGCTTTAATAAAAAATAATTTAAAGAAGAAAAAAGTGGAAAAATAGCATTGGCCTCAGCAAGATTGTTGTGAAGGTGAAAAAAGAGAAAAATGATAATGAGGATCCTATCAATGATGAGGATAACAACAGCTACCACTTATATAGATCACTAAGATTTGCAAAACACTTAACTCTGATAATTCATTTGATAATCACAATAGACCTGTGAGACAATTGCTATTACTATCCACAGTTTAGAGCTGAAAAAACTGTGGTTACAGAGTGGTTATATGACATCCAACATCATAGACTTAGTAAATATCTGAGAAAATGATTAAAACTCTTTTCTTTACTATCAGTTGCAGCTTTTTCTACTGAGACGCCTAGCTATTGAGACTTAGCATTTATGAACTGCTTTGCAAATCTGAAAGTATCACATAAAGCCTCAATATTATTATTGTTGCTGTTTTTATCTAAGTCATGGTCATCATCATCATCATCATCATCATTGTCACATGATCTTACATGACTTCAGAGATGTCTTCTCATTTTATTGCAAGGAATCTGAACCTGGAGTTAATGATTCCAAAATACAAACTGATAATTACATTTTACTACAATTGGTTTTCTTTGTAATCTGGTGTATTTTGTCTTATGCCTATAAGGCACATCATTGTGAGAAAGAGGTCATAGATTTCACCAGTTTGTGAAATGGTTTTATGACACAAAAAGATTAAGAATTCCTATTCTAGAGCTATGATCCTAGGAAAATTCAGAAGAAACTACAGGTAAAACAAAAGTGGCGAGACATTTTTTTTTAATCTCAAAAAAGTATAAGAAGGAAGCTGAGAAAAGCCACCTGAGCTTTCTAAAAGCCTACACAGAACAAGCATCCAGCATTCTGGAGAGAATAATTAATTAGGCTAGAGTAGAGGCAGAGCAAAAAGGAATGCAAATATTTGATCCCTCTTTGAATGAGAAGCCAGAGCTCATTTTAATGTGTGAAGCATATTCCAGGGATCCTTTGGAGACAAGGCCTAACAAAAAGAAATACAAAGCTGAATACCCATGGAGGAGTTCTCTTTCTTTACATAGTGTCTACTTTTGAAAGAACCTTTCTTTTCAAATTAAACGAGAACATAAATTGTAATCAGCAAGTTTTGCTCACCCAGAAGGATGCCAATTAGATTTCCCTCCACCCTCCTGCTTTTGGAAGGTCCCTGGGGCTGCTGGGAAGGCAGAGGCCTCAAAAGCTTACCAGGATATAAGAAATGTTGGCTCCTGAAAGAGGTGATATGCTATGTAATCACAGGCTCACAGGGCTGCAAGGGACCTTGAGAGGTAATGGGGAGAAACATTTCCCATAGTTATCCTGCTAAGAAAGTAATGGATAAATTACAAAGGGAATTTATTCTCCCAGATAATGCATTTCACTCATATAGGAGTGTGTATTGTTATTTCTCTTCATATTAACTGAAATGCTGTAATATCAGAAAACTCCTGTGGTATAAGTGAAAAAAGTGCATGTTAATAACTACACCATTGGGAAAATAATAGAGTTCACTGAAAAGAGGAATATCAACTCAGAGAAGGCACTGGGAAAGGTGTGTGACCTCATTTGTGTTTCACAGATGTTGGGCTTGAAATGCCGATGAATAAATAATGTATGAGCATAAAGCCATGGGCTTATCCACTTGCTTTTGCCCACATCATACCTAGCAGCCACTGAGAATCACTCCCAGGACCTCCTGGCTCCGATGAAGTGGAAGAACCAGCCCTGAGAAATCCATTTCTTACCTTCTACTGTGGCTCTTTTCGGTTGAATGGTGATAGCTCCTTCAGCTATGTCTTCATGCTGATGTAACGGGTTCACTTTAGAGCCCCAACTGTCTGATCCAACCCACAGGAAATGACCCACTTGGTCTGCTCTTTTGGCTGCTGCCAGGATCTGCCTGTGGAAGTTAACGGAAAGGGTAGAGCAAAACATGTGTGCTTTAGTCCAGCCAATCAAATATAACACCAAACTGGTAAGTGTCTGAAAAGAGCAGTTTCTACTGCACCAGGGAATGCTTAACTCTAAAATACAAATCTGTGGTTCCCTAGAACTTCAATTCAAACGCCTTGTTAAAGAATTGTGGGATGATAGATTCATGCCCTAGATTTTATTTTTACATACATATTAGGTGTTACGGTTTAAACAACTGCTAACTTAGTTTTGCCCTTCTTGTTTGTTGAGGTGGAATACAAGTTTTCTGATGACAGGAAATCTTCTCCCTGTTGTTTTTATATCATAATATTCTAGCACACAAAGTAGGGAATACTCAGTGTTCAGGATTTTCATGCACCGCAAAGCTGTCAAGAGTTGAAATTTTGTGTGTTCTCACTTAAATCTGAAATGAGAAGTTACTCCAGTACTCATAGTTACACAACATTGAGTAATCATTCTGTTAACCAGTGATCTGGATTTCATGCAAATGCTCAAGACTGAACTCCAGTATCAATGTTCAAAAATAATACCATACCCTTATTTATTGTAGAATTTCAAACATTTGTTTTAAGACATGCTCTTTAACATAAGAGATAAATGTTTTCTAGTATTTTGTATTTCTAACCAAACAGAATCTCCAAAGGGTTTACTGGTCTTTAACTTTTAAAAATGATAGAACACAGCACTTCTGTTAATAGAAGCGGGGAGGAGTCCAAAATGAATGATAGCAACCTGCTGTGACTTGCATTGTTTCTTATCATTAAGTATGCAGCTTAGAAAGCATATATTGACTTTGTCAGTATGTAATAATAGCTTTGATCCAATACTCTCTTTTTCCTGCTGGTGCCTTCATCCTAATCTGCCTCCTGAAAGCTGTCACATGCATATTAACAAACTTCATCAGGCATTCTTACTTTATATCCTCATCATTGGCAAAAATCACCACGGCCCTGGAGTTGGGAGTATCCAAGAGCTGTTTGATAATTCTATCAAAATCAATGGTCTTGTCTTTCCGTTCTTGAGGGATTCTCACTGACTGAGCAATGCAGAGCCCACCTATGAGGAGAAAGAGAGAGAGAGAGAGAGAGAGAGAGAGAGAGAGAGAGAGAGAGAGAGAGAGAGAAGAAAATTGTCAATAGAATACTGGGAGAAAAATAATAGCAACAGGGATTAGTGTGGTAATAAGAGAGATCTTTTTCACATTCCTGATTGCATAGTATTTCTCAAGACAACCCTGTTGAAGCCATCAGCTATGACAGTAGCTTCCTTGGAACACTGCTTCCCAACCTCATTGTTTCTGCCATAAAATCACAAATGTCTCACTGCGCTAGAACTCATAGATGAAACTGTTTTAGGGGAATGAAGACTGAGGCCAAAGAAGAGCCAGGGTGGAAGAGAGCTGGGATTGTGGATAGAATTCACAGAATATAGACAGGTGATGAGCAGGTTGCAATCATACCTTCCACATTAGGTGGCCCTGTGACTGTGGCCAAGTGGCTTTACACCTTTGTGCTACAGTAAAATTGTGCTAAAATTCTGCCTCATAGGGTTGTTGCCAATATAGATCTAAAATAGTTTGAAGATCTGAAAGCATTATAGAAATATCAGAAAACAGATAGGGTGGAGACAGGACCTGTCCCCTTTCAGATTGTCAGCTGCTATGCAATTTACAGCATCAGCAAGTTGCCCAAGGGATACTGAGAAGGAAAGTGACTTTCCTTTAGTCATATAAAGAGTTTGGGTAGGAGATTGCTTGGGTAGGGGTCTTTCTGACTCTTTGTCCAGCCTATATTTCTCTCCACTGCAGCATCTGTCTCTTCTGTATCTATCAATCTAGGTTGTTTTTTTTTTTTATGTAGCCAGGGGTAGGATTGTTTAGGTTACATTCATTACCAACATAGAGAAGTGGTAGTTGATTTCTGCCTGTGTCTTAATTGACTGAGGAAATGAAGAAAACTGTTGAGAGAATGTGAAAATGCCTTCTGGTCAGAATAAATTATCTTTTAAACCATGGTATCAAATACAGTTCAATTCAACATAACTATCTCTAGCACCAATAAGTGCCAGGCACTACATGGGTACCATGGCTAGAAATACAAAAATTGAGCAATCTCTCCCCTCAAGGAATTTGTTTCTCTTGGTGAAGGGGTAGGGCACAAGCCACACACAAAATCTACAAACCTGGGTAGAGCTCCAGAGATTCAGGTGATAAAACTAAGCCATTGAAAAATTTGGTTCCTTCTGACTATAAATGACTGCCAATTTTTGGTCAAATGACCATCACTGTCTTCTCCTACTTACCCCATGCATATACTTTCTCTCGCTAATCTCTCTGTCTTCCTCTTTTCTTTTTCCCCTTTCCAGACATCTTTTTACTTTTCCCTTTCCTGTCTCCCTTTTTTCTTCCTCCCTTCCCCTTCCCCTTTCCTTTTTTTTTATCATTATTCCCCTACCTTAGAGCCATCTATGTAAATCAGAAAGACCTGAGTTCAAATATAGTCTGAAATACTTAATTGATGCATGACCCTGAGCAAGACACTTGACCTCCCTCTGACTCTCTTTCTTCAACTGCAAAATGTAGATAACAACAGCTCCTATTTAGTAAGATTGCTGTAAGGTTCAAATGATTGCATTTGAAAAGTACTGGGCATATAATAGCTCCTTAATAAATGTTTTTTTTTCCTTTAATTCTTTACTCTTCCATCCTTTTCTTTTTCACTCTCTTATTCCTCTTTCCTCTAGCTTTTTTTCTTCTTCCTAGTGTTGCTTTTCTCTTAGATAAATTGGGGAAAGCCAGGCACTCACCCAACAGGAATAATTACCCAAATCCAGTATTTGGTAAAAAAAAAAATGATGCTTGGTCCAAGTCGTTTAGGGAACTAGAAAGGGGGAGGGTAGGGAGAAACTGTCATTCTAGCAACCCAATTATGTCTTGAGAAAGGAATGGGAATCATGCCCAATCAGAGCAAGAGAGAAAAATGTCCTCCATGGAATGAAGACAGCAAGTTCAGCACCATTGGTCCTGAGTTTTAGGAAAGAGAATCCAAATCACTATCCTCAACTGCTCAGAGGATGTTTGGGAGAACAAATGGCTACTTTGCCACCTTCCCAGCATGAGTAAAAGGAATAATACTGGATAGAAACCCAGCTTCCCATCAGGATTCAATTGCAGCTGAGTAATTAAGCAAATTATAGTAAACTCCATTTGGTGTGATTAGTATAAGGGTGTCTTTTGCATAGAGATCCAGGATTCTCCCAGTGACCCACTAGGAGAAATGATTCAAGGAAGGTATGTTGACTGTATAGCAGAGAATGTTTCTTCTTCTAATGTGGACCCACAGGTGGGTCCAATCAAAGGTCTCAACCACCAAAAAAATAAACCATTATTAGAGGAAGTAATGATAATGAAAAGAATTTCTAATGACTAATATGTAAAAACTGACAGGACTGGAAAACAGAAGTGGTAGCAGAAGAGAAGAAATACTGATTTCCTGTCACTCTTTATCATGTTCCAGTTCTTCTGCCATATAAATAATCCCATCATCTAGAAGCCTTAGACCAGCCCTATACATATATGCAAATTTATACTGATTGATTTAAATATAGTTACTAAGCAAGTATGAGCATTTGAAATGATGTTTAAAGTATTTCACTAAATAGAAAGGCATTTACTGTGGAAGATCAACAGTGAATCTTTAGATCAAGAAAATCTGGGTCCGTATTCCATCCCTGATACATACAAGATGTATGACATTGGATAAGTCAGTCTTTCAGTGATCTCATGCAACTCTATAGAGCAATATTACAGCCAAGAATAAGTTACCCAGCTAGAATGAGCATTATCTTCCAGTAAAGAAGATGGTCATTCAATGATATAGGAGAATTTCACCTATTTCTAATGAAAAGACCAGAAATGAACAAAAAATTTGATCTACAAACACAGAACACAAGAGAAACATAAAAAGGTAACAAGGAAAAAAAAAACTCTCGAGAACTATATTTATGTTATGGATACTTATAAAATGAGGGTTGAGTTTATGATTTTATTATTACATTATGATTATTATGATATTATTATTGTGGTTTTATGATTATTATGATATGACTATTGTGATTTTATGATTATTATGGTATTATAATCTGAAAAAGAAATTAGAGGTAGAAAAGGGATAACACTGGAAGGAGAGAAAAAGGAGGTAAAATAAGGGAAATTATATCACATGTAGAGGCAAAGAAAACCTATAATGATTGAGGGGGGAAAAGGGAGGGGAATGAGAATTATGTTAATCTCCATCTCATCAGATTTGGCTCTGAGGGAATAATAGATGTATTGGGTATCAAAAAGAAACTTGTCCTATTTTATAAGAAAACAGGAAGGAAAGGGGGAAAAGAAAGGGAATAGACTAATAGAAGGGAAAACAGAAGAATTAAGGGAAAGGTGTAAAAAGGGGGGTGGGGCTCTAAAGGGAAAGGATTGTTTGAGGGAAGTGGTTATCAAAAGCAAAATACTAGGGAGGAGGGAAAGGGGATAAGAAAGAGAAAAGCATAAACTGGGGTAAATAAGGTGGCAGGAAATACAGAATTAGTTATTTTAACTGTGAATGTGAATGGAATGAACTCTCCCATAAAGCAGAAGTGGATTGCAGACTGGATTAAAAACCAGAATCCAACAATATGTCGTATACAAGAAACACATCTAAAGCATAGAGACACATACAGGGTGAAGGTAAAAGACTGGAGCAGAAGCTATTATGCTTCAGGTGAACAAAAAAAAAGCAGGTGTAGCAATCCTGATCTCAGACCAAGTAAAAGCAAAGATAGACCTAATTAAAACAGACAAAGAAGGAAATTATGTCTTACTACAGGGTACCATAGACAATGAAGCAATAGTAATACCAAACATATATGCATCAAGTGGTATAGCATGGGAATTCCTAGAGGAAAAGTTCAGAGAGATGCAAGAAGAAATAGACAGCAAAACTATAATAGTGGGGGATCTCAACCTCCCTCTCTCAGAATTAGATAAATCAAACCACAAAATAAATAAGAAAGAAGTTAAGGAGGTAAACAAAATGTTAGAAAAGTTAGGTATGATAGATCTTTGGAGGAAATTAAATGGAGATAGAAAGGAATTTACTTTTTTCTCAGCAGTCCATGGAACTTATACAAAAATTGTCCATGTGTTAGGACACAAAAACCTCAAAATCAAATGCAGAAAGGCAGAAATAGTAAATGTATTTTTTTCAGATCATGACAGAATAAAAATTACATGCAATATAAGGTCAGGAGAAAATAGACCAAAAAGCAATGGGAAACTAAATAATTATATCCTAAAAAATGAATATGTGAAAGAGCAAATTACAGACACTATTACTAATTTCATCCAAGAGAATGACAATAATGAGACAACATACCAAACTTTGTGGGATACAGCCAAAGTGGTAATAAGGGGAAATTTTATATCTCTAGATGCCTATTTGCATAAAATAGAGAAAAAGAAAATCAATGAATTGGGCTCACAACTAAAAAAGCTAGAGAAAGAACAAATTAAAAACCCCCAAAGAAATACCAAACTTGAAATCCTAAAAATAAAAGGAGAGATTAGTAAAATTGAAAGTAAAAAAAAACTATTGAATTAATAAATAAAACTAAAAGTTGGTTTTATGAAAAAACCAACAAAATAGATAAACTTCTAGTTAATTTGATTAGAAAAAGGAAAGAAGAAAAATCAAATTGTTAGTCTCAAAAATGTAAAGGGAGAACTTTCCACCAATGAAGAGGAAATTAGAGCAATAATCAGGAGTTACTTTGCCCAACTTTATGCCAATAAATTTGATAACCTAAGTGAAATGGAGGAATATCTACAAAAATATAGATTGCCCAGATTAACAGAAGAGGAAATAAATTACTTAAATAGTCCTATTTTAGAAAAAGAAATAGAACAAGTCATCAATCAACTCCCTAAGAAAAAATCCCCAGGACCAGATGGATTTACATGTGAATTCTACCAAACATTTAAAGAACAATTAACCCCAATATTATATAAACTATTCAAAAAAATAGGGAATAAAGGACTCCTACCAAATTCCTTTTATGACACAGACATGGTACTGATACCTAAACCAGGTAAAACAAAAACAGAGGAACAAAATTACAGACCAATCTTCCTAATGAATATTGCTGCAAAATTCTTAAATAAAATATTAGCAAAGAGATTACAGAAAATCATTCCCAGAATAATACACCATGACCAAGTAGGATTTATACCAGGAATGCAGGGATGGTTCAATATTAGGAAAACTATTAACCTAATTGACTATATCAATAACCAAATTATCAAAAAAAATGATAATCTCAATAGATGCAGAAAAAGCATTTAATAAAATCCAACATCCATTCCTGTAAAAACACTAGCGAGTATAGGAATTAATGGACTTTTCCTTAAAATAGTCAGTAGCATCTATTTAAAACCATCAGTTAGCATCATATGTAATGGTGATAAACTGGAACCATTCCCATTAAGATCAGGGGTGAAACAAGGTTGCCCACTATCACCATTACTATTCAATATTGTATTAGAAATGCTAGCTTTGGAAATAAGACAAGAAAAAGAGATTAAAGGAACTAGAGTAGGTCATGAGGAAACCAAATTATCACTCTTTGCAGGTGATATGATGGTCTACTTAGAGAACACTAGAGAATCAACTAAAAAACTATTAGAATTAATCCACAACTTTAGCAAAGCTGCTGGATACAGAATAAATCCACATAAATCATCAGCAGTTTTTATACATTACCAACAAAATGCAACAACAAGTGATACAAAGAGAAATTCCATTCAAAATAACTTTTGATAGTATAAAATATTTGGAAATATATCTGCCAAGGGAAAGTCAGGATCTATATGAGCAAAACTACAAAACACTCTCCACACAAATAAAGTCAGATCTAAACAATTGGAAAAATATCAAGTGCTCTTGGATAGGTTGAGCAAATATAATAAAGATGGCAATACTACCTAAACTAATCTATTTATTTAGTGCTATACCAATCAAACTCCCAAGAAATTATTTAACTGACCTAGAAAAAATAACAGCAAAATTCATCTGGAAAAACAAAAGGTCAAGAATTTCAAGGGAATTAATGAAAAAAATGCAAATGAGGGTGGCCTAGCTGTACCAGATCTAAAATTATATTATAAAGCAGTGGTCATCAAAACCATTTGGTACTGGCTAAGAAACAGAGTAGTGGAGCAGTGGAATAGGTTAAGTTCACAGGACAAAATACTCAATGGCAATAGTAATCCAGTGTTTGATAAACCCAAAGACCCCAGTTTTGGGGATAAAAA
>JAJPUD010009399.1:18693-31799 GCA_023553655.1 Myrmecobius fasciatus
TGAGATGCCATGATGGTCACTGAAGAGAGTTAAAACAAAATAAAATGCATAAATGCCCCTATACTCAAAAAGCTTTTATCTTAGTGGCGAAATATGAAATGTAAACATGTAGGCATGAACATGAAAATTGGAAAAGAAGGAAGAAAACCACACCAAGTAAACATGATGGGGAATTACTTCATGTAGGAGATAACATCTTTTATGAGCCCTGAAGGAAATCAGAGATTTCCAGAGCTAAGATTAGGGTTACAGGTCTGGGGGACTGCAGATCCAAAGGCAAATCTCCAGATTGTTGAAGAGAAGTAAATTTACTTGGACTATCCATTAGCCTATGTTATTGTAACAATCATATCTCTGCACAAAGTTAAATCCTCCTTCCATTGCAGTTTCCTTCAAAAGCTATGGAACTTTATGTCTTCATAGAGGGGCTCAATAGTGGAGTTTGGGTGGAGTACATTAGTGAACACACAAAGAATGAAGTTCTTTCCTTCCAGTCAATGTCTTTGGTTCTTAGCTCAAAAGAGATTATATATATATATATATATATATATATATATGTATAGATATAGATATAGATATACATACATATATATATATATATGTATATATATAATGCTTTGCCAAACTTAAAGTATTAGATAAACATTAGCTATAACAATAATTATTTTTGATGATGGTTTTTAAGACATTTAAAGGAAAATAACCCAACAACTGGTATTTGATGTGGGCATTTTTCACAGTAACAATGCTTCATATGACCAGTGCACTTCTGGATAGCATTAGAGATTTCTGGCTAACCTAAGCAAATAATACTAGAAGGAAATACATTCCAGTGCTTGACAAAATATTACTTTCTTGCCTCTTATTATAATTCCAATCAGAATTTACTGGCATTTCAGCTGTTCAAAGACTACATACTCCTGGGAGAATAAAAAAAAAAGGAAAAATAAACAGAGCAGGCCATCAGCAAACAAAATCTTGTGCCTCAAGATGAAAGATAATGTCCTGGAATCAACTGTTCACTCTATAATTCTTCAAATTTTGAAAAGCACTTTGCAACCATTATCTCATTTGTGTCTCCAACAACCTTGTGAAGCATGCACTATGTATATTCTCTGTCCAGTTTTATAGATGAGGAAACTTAGATTCTAGTTCTGAAAATGACATGATTATGTACTAGTTAAGCAACAGAACTCAGGACTTCCTCACTCTGAGGCTACCATTAAAATAACCCTCAAAAATCTGTCAATGATTTGAAAGACTATAGTTATTGTTTATTGAAAATGGTTTCAACTTTCTGGAAATCCCGGCAGTTGTATAAGAACAGAAAAGAGAGAGAGAGAGAGAGAGAGAGAGAGAGAGAGAGAGAGAGAGAGAGAGAGAGAGAGAGATTCATTTTTTCCCCTGGCTACTCATAATAGTCAAGAATATCTAATGCTAAGTCAGAAGAAATGTATGCATGGGCAGTGCCAAACATTGTTAATATGAAAAATACATTAATCAAGGACAAGCTTCTAGGTAATTTTCCTTTAAATGTGTTAAAAAACAATTAGTCAACAATCTGAAATTTGTATCCCAAACTGAGACGTGGCAGGATTCAGAGAATTCAGTCCTTTATTCAGTTCTGTGTATAACATAGCCTTTATTATGTTCTCTTTATTAAAGGGCCAGTCTGTAAGGCAGACATTCTTATTTTCCTCTAACATCCCATTATAATGTCTGTCCAATGTACCTAAATAAAATTCTAGTATTGGCTAACTTTGGCACAATTTCAACCTACCATCCCAGCCCATCCCCACCCTCTAAATCCCAGTTTCTTAAATTGTGCTTCATGATCCCATATGAGATCTCAGAACTGACTGTCAAGAGTCACAAAATTACTGATAATAAATCACTAAATATATAGATATACTTTATATATCTATATATTAGAGTCATTAAAAATTTCTCAGGGGAAAAAGCATCACAGATAGAAAAAACTTAAGAATCTCTGTTCTCAATGATAATTTTAAAAGATCAAAACCTAAGAATAAAAATGGGAAAAATACAAAAGTAATTCATACACACTAAGAATCACAGTGTTCACATTCATGTGAACTGACCAAGACTCATAGAACTAAGTCAGGAGGAAAGAAGTAATGAATTAGCTGTTCTCAGAAAATATAGGGTAGAAAATTAAAACAATGATATTTTTTTTAATCTTAGACTTGTGAATTCACCAGTTAAAGGGAACTCATGATGAGAAACTTCCTCAAATGATATATATCTTCATCTCTTCTGCCATTTACCATCTTGTCTAAAGATGGCCAGGTTAAGGGAATTGTTCAGAGCAGATTACAAGAAAAACTTGAAAATATATTTACCTGACTCTAAATTTAATGCTCTAAGTATTATTTAACACAGCATTTCAATAATAGCAAAATTATGACATACAAGATTGATGTTGGCATAGATACTAAGGTTACAAAGTACTTTCTTAGCAGCCTTTTAAGAGTAGTAATACAAATTTTATTATCTCCATTTTGTAGACAACAAGTAAGGCTCACATTCTGTTTCACTTTCCCTTACAACCATCTTCTTGCCAGTTCTTCTTGTCTGCCACTGCATTCTCCATGCCAGTGAAATCTATAATCTAGTCAACTGAAGCAACCTTCAAACCATATATCATGGACAAAGTAACTTAATTATTTTGCCTCTGCAGCTCCCATCTTGGGGACTATTGATAGTGTGTCACATGGACCATCACAACCAGCAACTTCCATCCATATTTCTCACGTCACCCTAGAAATTTTCTTGCCAGCCACTGAGCAGTAAGAATAGACCCTCCCCATCATCCCATGTGTCTACTTAGATGTCTTACAAATATAATTTATAAGCATTTAGGAAATGAGTTGGCAAAAATAACAAACAAATGAGCCAGTGATCACTAGAAACTAGCAGGAGATCATTGTCATAGCAGGAGGGGGGATTCTCTGTCACTAAAATAAAAAAAAAACAATAGAATTACAATCTTATTCAGACTTAACTTGAGGATCTTCATGAAGGAGAAGTCCACTACCTCCTGAAACAGCCCATTTCATTTTTGGACAATCCTAATTATTAGAAAGTTTCCCCTGACACGTAGACTAAATTTTCCTATTTACATTTTTCATCCATTGCCCCTGGTCCTGACTTCAGGATCCATGTCAAAAAATCTAATTATTCTTCCATAATACAACCTTCTAGGTATGTGAAGAAGTCTATAATGCTCTCCTCTACTCCTTCTATTCTTCTTTCCTTTGCCCCTTTTCAAAGGCAAAAGATGTACCAGGTATCCATCCTTTATTTGAGAACTGGATTAGATGACTACTGGAATCCCTCCCAATTTTTAGATTCTATGACTCTAGGAATGCTTTCTTTGTTGGTTTGTTTTTCTCATTCAGAAAGTTCAAAAGCCAAATTGTTCTTTCCCTTAACAACAACTCAAACATTAGTTTATTTTCATTATGACCATTTTCCCCCTGTGGCTTGAAAAACATCAGCAGTTGGGATCAATTGTTGATCATCTCAAAGCAGTGCCTTCATTAAGATGCGCCACACTGCCAGCCTTGGTCAATAGCTAAAGGTCGAACTTGGGGGGCTGAAATAATTTCAGTGGTTCCAAATTGCTGCTTCAAGATCACCAACAATGCCCTAATTGCCATGTCAAGGGACTTTTCCTTGACCTCACTGAAACTTTATATTTACAGCTCCCTCCTCCTGGATTTTCTTCCCTCCCTTGGTGTGAAAGAAGCTGCTATTGTCTGGCCCTCTATTAACTCTTTAACACTACTTTTTCTCTCTCTTTCATTGATTCTGTATGTTATTCCTTTGCACTTCAAGTGGATGTTTCTCAAATATTTATCTTTGACACTCTTTCTTTCGTTCCTTTCTAGATTCTCATCCAATGATAGTTTCATTCATCCCCACAGCTTCCACAACCACATCTCTAAGAATGACTATTAAATTCATATGTGGCCTTGACTTCCTGTCTGAATTCTATGTAAGAATATCTAACCTACTAGAAGATATTTTCATCTGGATATCCCACCGGAATCTTAAATGAGACTCCTTTTCTTTCAGACATTCTTGTTTCAGACAGGAATATAGTCATTGATCTTTTCCCTCAAGTCTTTTTCACCTCAGGGTGCTGCATGTATGTATCTATCTGTATATGCTTGCATGCACATATGTGTAGATATAGTATGGAGAATATATGGAAGGACATGGATACAATTCTTAGAGTATGAGAAGGTAAGGATGGGTTGTGACCTGACTATGATGGTTCATCAGGGGCTACATACAGCCTCAAAGCAACAGGTTTTTTGAAATATGTCAGATATGACTACATGTATGCATTTATTTCTGGAAATATATAATGCCTTGTGAAATCCTTCAATGTCTTCTTAAAAATAGGATTTTCTTTCAATAGTTATGAAAAAAAATAATTTGGTCCATTTGTATATCACATTGTATTCATGTAAAAGCATTTACACATACCAACACAAGTTTACTGCCATTTGACAATAGTCAATAATTCTTTTTTTTTTTTTTTGCTTTTTGCTGAAGCAGTTGAGGTTAAGCAACTTGCCCAGGGTCACACAGCAATAAATGTAGTTCTTAATGTAGTTCTCCTCTTCCATCTCTATCCCTGTCTCCCAAACCCCAGTTGAAAAATTTGAGTTCTACAGAGACTTTAGGCAGCCAAATCTATCTATAGATCAAATATATTCCAAAACCATCATTCTATGTGGGGTTCAAAACACTTCTCTATCTCCTCAAAAATAATCAGAGTAATGTGCTACCCATATACCAGCTTCCTCAAAGCCTTTTTGTTCTCATGGGATCTGACCCAAAAATGAAATAGAAAAGACAATTAATAAATCCTTGTTTGATTCTCTGGAGTAGAAATGAATTAAAAGGCAGAATTTTGTGATTTCCTTTTATCTATATTTTGTAGAAATTTTTATTCTTTCCTAGATTTTCTTTATAAGGTGTCTTGGTTTAATTAGTAGACTATTCCTGAATATAGGAAAGGAGGAAGGCAGGAATAAAAGTTGCACTAAACATTTTCTAATTGTTCAAAAACTTTGTCATTCAAATTTTTGTATATTCTGATAAAATTAATTTGATTTTTTTTAAATTTAAAGACTTTAGTATTTCATGACATCAATCATTATTTGTTGAATATATTGAGAATGTACTTGCCCCTTGAGCAGTGGTGAGGGGTTCTCTCAGTAATCTACTACTTCTTTGAGTAAATCAGAGCTCCCCCGCCTTGGCAAAATAACTGACATTGCCTCAATATTTAGGGCCAAAGCATTTGCTTCATATTAATATTTTCAGTATTCCTGATGGATTGGCTGAACTGTTGAATTCTACCGTCAAATTTTTATTGGTTATTTCTCCTAGGATTTCTAGTTAGATCAAGATTATAAAACCATACTTCCTATATTTCAATATACTGATCTCTTCTTCTTTTGCTCACCCTATATAGTGATTTTCTTCTATGGATTCTCAAGAGAAATCAAGTTGGGAAGGAAGCACTGACATTTGGGGACTCAAGGCTTCTTCTCATTGCAAGTTTTACTCAGAGTTGGAAGAATTCACTTCAGAAGCAAATCTCTCTAGACCAGAGCTAGTTTACCCACTTGCAAAGTGGGTCACAATCTACCTTGAGAATTTACTGCAAAGATATAATTATTCTGCTTTTCTCTTTCCACAGAATCTAACAATATGGGGCTCTGGATGGGAGAAAATCATTATACACACCAATTCAACATGGAGGAGAAAGAAATCTTCAGACAATTCTAACACCTTTTGCTGAAGTGCAAGTGCACATATATGCATACATGCATATGCACAGCCACACACACTATTCAAAGAGATTTTCATGAATCTGACCAGCAGCAAAACATTCAAAATCTAATATTATGGAAACAAATCAAAGGTAGTATTCTCTTTCATGGTATTTAAGAATTTATGTTTCTTGTGTTCCATTATTCACATTTTTTGTGATTATTTGATAATTAAAAAATAAATATTTTTCAACCACCAAACCAATATTAAACATACAAATGAAAGATAAATAAAAGGATTTTTAAAAAATGTCATGCTGTTGTTGGTGGAGCTGTGAACGGATACAGCCATTCTGGAGAACAATTTGGAGCTATGCTCAAAAAGTTATCAAACTGTGCATACCCTTTGACCCAGCAGCATTTCTATTGGGCTTATATCCCAAAGAAATCATAAAGGAAGGAAAAGGCCCCACATGTGCAAGAATGTTTGTGGCAGCCCTTTTTGTAGTGGCTAGAAACTGGAAATTGAATAGATGCCCTTCAATTGGAGAATGGCTGAATAAATTATGGTATATGAATGTTATGGAATATTATTGTTCTGTAAGAAATGACCAGCAAGATGATTTCAGAGAGGCCTGGAGAGACTTACATGAACTGATGCTGAGTGAAATGAGCAGAACCAGGAGATCATTATACACGGCAACAACAGTACTATATGACGATCAATTCTGATGGACATGGCTCTCTTCAACAATGAAATGTTTCAAACCACCTCCAATTGTTCACTGAAGAAAGCCATATACACCCAGAGAGAGGGATGCGAAATGAGGGCCACAACATAACATTCTCATACTCCTTGATTGATGTTTGCTTACATTGTGTTTCCTTTATCTGATATATCATTTGTGTAGATAAGATTTTTCTTGCACACCAATGATAAGTCTGGAAATATGTATACATATATTCGATTTGCCAATATTTTAACATAACTAACATGTAGTGGATATCCTGCCATCTAGGGGAGGGGTGGGGAGTTGGGGGGAAAAATTTGTAACGGAAAGCTATGTAAGGGTTATCGTTGAAGAATTACCCACACATATGTTATGCAAATAAAATAAAAATTAAAAAAAATGTCATGCTGAATTTGATAAGATGACAATTCCCTTTACTTTCAAAATAATTGGGACAGTGACTTGCATGCTGAAATTACTTTAACATCCTGAACGGAGATGAAAGTGTTTTTTTTAAATAAAACATGATTTTGAGGGCAGATATTATTTTGCAGGTCAACAAAAAAGTTATGAGAATAAAAAAGAATGAGGTAGTACTTTTACCTTTGTCATCCTAGGAGCAATGAGCCATTTTGAATATAATAAATTAAATCAAATTTTAATGAACTGCCCAAGAAACTACATTCTGCCCATCAAATTGACACAAAAACTTTGGAGGGAGATGGACTTCCAAAACAGTTATGCATAAATGATGAAATCCTGGTTCCTCATGGCAGCGCCTCTCATGACAGAAGGATGGTGACACAATCATATCTGGCATCAGATCATTCTAGCTCAAAATTTGCAAAGTCAACAAACCCATAAACTCCACATTTATAAATTGATACAACAAATACCAAATTACATGGTAAAATGTGATTATGCAAAATGAAGCATCATCAGCTGGATGTAAAATGTTCTTGCAAAATTCAATAAAACACATCATCTTGTAACAATAAATATCAGTTCCAATTTAGGTTTAAACTGAGCAATCACCTTTATGATTATGTAAACTTTTAAGATTAAAGTTCTTGGCTGCAATACATAACCCTCCTAAGATGGAAAAGTGCAAGTTTCACTGACTTTAAGTAACTTGATTACATGTAGGATCAAAATTGAATAGCTGCTTCTTTAACAGCACAGTATGAATTAAATGAATCAAAAGAATTCATCCAGTTAGTATTAAAAGTTATTGCCTGCATATCCAAATGGCCTCTTATGTTTTATTTATGATTCCTCGAGGCTGTATTGCATAGAGATAGAGTCCTGTGATGATAGTCAAGAAGATTTGGGTCCAAATTCTATCTGTAACACATAAAATATAATGCAACCATTGTGTGACCTTAGGTAATGTTTTCAAAGTGAATTTGGGTATCTCTAAAACCCTTCCAGGAGATCTGTAAGATCCAAACTATTTTTATAGTAATAACGAAATGTTATTTGCCTTTTTCACTTGTCAACAAGGTGAAAATTCAAATATAAATAAAGAAGAATTGATGTCTTTACCGCAAAATTATTGAGTAACAGCCAACCAATTTAGCTACATTATGAACTACTAGACAAAGACTACTCAGGATTTTAGTTTCATGGTTTCTAGCAGACTATCTGCTATTTGGAATCATCTGCTCCACTAGTGAACCAATCAAGTGTTAGCTACATAGATAAAAATATTAACTGGTTTTTCAGGTAATTGTCCTAATATTTCAATAATCAGTATATTGTGTCTACGTGATTGTGAACATCATGACTGTCATCACATACTAATTAAATATCAAGAAATTAATACATTTGGGGCGGAGCCAAGATGGGGAACAACAGAGAGCACTGTCAGTGAGCTCCTGAGACCTTCCCTCAGACCCAGAAAAATTGAGTCTCCGAACTGGTTTTGGAGTGAGGGCTCCACCAAACACTTGGACTACAATGCACTTCTATAAAAAATCTACTTTGAAACAACTCCGGAGGTCAGTCTCAGGGGAATCGGCCGCTGGCCGCAATCAGACACCAGCCGGGGCAGAAGTCAGAGCTGTGACAGAGGCGGATTTTAGGCACCCAGGAAATCCCTGGGAGACGCCTGGGCCACTTTGCTCTGCTTGCGGGCAGGTGCTTTGGCAGATCTGCCTCTGATAAAGAGGGTTCTGAGAGCAGCTGAAAGTGTGGTCCTAGTGCGGATCTAGCCAAGCCCCGCTCTGGAAGTCGACTCGTTTGCCCCAGGGAAAATCGAAACGGCAGAATTCCCTGCTAGTGATTCAGACCTCAAGTGATCCAGACCTAAAGTTCTTACAGCTCAAAAATCATGAGCAAGAAGCAGAAGAGAGCTCACACCATAGACAGCTTCTACAGAGAGAAAGTAGAGCAATCCCCAGATCCTGAGATTCTGAAAACAATCCCAGAGGAAGTCACAAAGGCGGACATGAGCTGGACCCCTTTTCAGAAGGCTTTCCAGGAAGACTACATAAAGAATCTCAAAAGAGAGCTAGAAGAAGAATGGGGAAATAAATTGAGATCAGTGCAACAGAGATGTCAAAAACTGGAAAACAGGACTGGTGAATTGGAAAAAGAAAACAATTCACTCAAAAAACAAAATTGGTGAATTTGAAAAAAATCACCAATTCACTGGAAAATAAAAATGGTGAATTGGAAAAAATCATCAATTCACTGGAAAAAAAATGGTGAATTGGAAAAAGAAAACAATTCACTGAAAAACAAAATTGGCAAAATGGAAAAAGAATGCAATGAACCAAAAAATTCAATTGGCCAGATACAAAAGGAGCTAAAAAAGATAACTGAAGGAAATAATACTTTAAAAATTAAAATTGAACAAATAGAAGTAAATGACTCAATAAGACTTCAAGAATCAGTCAAACAAAAACAAAAAAATGAAAAAAAATAGAAGAAAATATGAAATATCTCCTAGGAAAAAAAAACTGACTTGGAAAACAGATCCAGGAGAGACAATTTAAGGATTATTAGACTCCCTGTAAGACACAATGTAAAAAAGAACCTTGAGGCTATCTTTCAGGAAATCATGAAAGAAAATTGCCCTGATATTTTAGAATCAGTAGGTAAAATTGGCATTGAAGGAATTCACCGATCACCTCCTAAAAGAGACCCCAAAATCAAAACCCCAAGGAATATTATGGCAAAATTTCAGGACTATCACACCAAGGAAAGGATACTTCAAGCAGCTAGAAAGAAACAGTTCAAATACCAAGGGACTGTAAATAGAATTACGTAAGATCTGTCAGCTTCCACATTAAAGGATCGAAGGGCCTGGAATCAGATATTCCAAAAGGCAAAAGAACTTGGATAACAGCCAAGAATAAGTTACCCAGATAGAATGAGCATCATCTTCCAGGGAAGAAGATGGTCATTCAATGATACAGGAGAATTTCCCCTATTTCTAATGAAAAGACCAAATCTAAATAAAAAATTTGACCTTCAAACACAGAACTCAAGAAAATCATAACAAGGTAAAAAGGAAAGAACTCTTGAGAACTATATTTCTACTATAGGTATCCTTAAAGAATGGGGGTATAATTTGATTTTTCTTTGATAATAATGGAAAAGAAATTAGAGGTGGAAGGAATACCATAGTGAAAAAAAGGGGGGGGGATGAAGCAAAATAAAGTAAAAATAAAGGAGGTAAAATAAGGCAAAATCTCATAAAGAGACATAGAAGATCTAATATAATTGAGGGAAAGAAGGGAGGGTGATGAGTATTGTGTAAACCTTACTCCCACTAGATTGGACTCTAAGAGAGTGTATTTGGCTTCAAAGAAAGTCCTGACCCTCCCTGTGGGAAAGTGGAAGGGAAAGGAGTAAAGGAAAGGGATAGACTAATAGAAGGATTAGGGGAAAGTTGTAAAGGAGAGGGAGGGGGTCTAAAGGGGTGAGGACTGTTGGAGAGAGGTGGTCACCAAAAATAAAGTACTGGGGAGGGGGGAAGGGAGAGAGGGGAAAGGGAAGAGAAAATCATAACTCTGGGTAAATAAGATGGCAGTAAATACAGATATAGTTATTTTAACTGTGAATGTGAATGGGATGAACTCTCCCATAAAACGGAAGGGGGTAGCAGACTGGATTAAAAGCCAGAACCCTACAATATGTTGTTTACAAGAACCACATCTAAAACATAAAGATACATACAGAGTGAAGTTAAAGGGCTGGAGCAGAATCTTTTATGCTTCAGGTGAACAAAGAAAGGCAGGGGTAGCAATCCTTATCTCAGATCAAGTAAAAGCAAAAATAGATCTAATTAAAAGAGATAAGGAAGGAAAGTATATTTTACTAAAGGGTACCATAGACAATGAAGCAGTATCAATACCAAACATATATCCACCAAGTGGTATAGCATCCAAATTCCTAGAGGACCAACTAACAGAGATGCAAGGAGAAATAGACAGTAAAACTATACTAGTGGGGGATCTCAACCTTGCTCTCTCAGAATTAGATAAATCAAATCACAAAATAAATAAGAAAGAAGTTAGGGAGTTAAACAAAAGGCTAGAAAAGTTAGGTATGATAGATCTCTGGAGGAAACTGAATGGTGATAGAAGGGAATATATTTTTTTCTCAGGGGTTCATGGAACTTGTACAAAAATTGATCATGTGTTAGGGCATAAAAACCTCAAAATCAAATTCAGAAAAGCAGAAATAGTAAATGCATCCTTTTCAGATCATGATGCAATAAAACTCACATGTAATATAAGGCCAACAGAAAACAGACCATGAATTAATTGGAAATTAAATAATCTAATCCTGAAGAATGAATGGGTGAAAGAGCAATTTATAGACACAATCGATAATTTCATCCAGGAGAATGACAAAGAGACAACATACCAAAATTTGTGGGACACAGCTAAAGCGGTTATAAGGGGTAATTTTATATCTCTAGATGCTTACTTGCATAAAACAGAGAAAGAAAAGATCAATAAACTGGGCTTACAATTAAAAAAGCTAGAAAAAGACCAAATTAAAAACCCTCAATTAAATACCAAATTGGAAATTCTGAAAATTTTAAGGGGAGATCAATAAAATTGAAAATAAGAAAACTATTGAATTAATAAATAAAAGTAAGAGTTGGTTTTATGAAAAAAACAACATAATAGATAAGCCTTTAATTAATTTGATTAGGAAAAGGAAAGAAGAAAATCAAATTGTTAGTCTCAAAAATGATAAGGGAGAACTTTCCTCAAATGAAGAGGAAATTAGAGTAATAATTAGGAGTTTCTTTGCCCAACTTTATGCCAATAAATTTGATAGTGTAAATGAAATGGAGGAATATCTACAAAAATATAGCTTGCCTAGGTTAACAGAAGAGGAAATAAATTATTTAAATAGCCCCATTTCAGAAAAAAGAAATAGAACAAGCTATTAATCAGTTCCCTAAGAAAAAATCTCCAGGGCCAGATGGATTTACATGTGAATTCTACCAAACATTCAAAGAACAATTAATCCCAATACTATATAAACTATTTGAAAAAATAGGGAAAGAAGGTGTACTTCCAAATTCCTTCTATGACACAGATATGGTTCTGATAGCTAAACCAGGTTGGGAAAAAACTGAGAAAGAAAACTATAGACCCATTTCCCTAATGAATATTGATGCTTAGCAACAAGATTACAAAAAGTTATCCCCAGGATAATACACCATGACCAAGTAGGATTTATACCAGGAATGCAGGGCTGGTTCAATATTAGGAAAACTATTAACCTAATTGACTATATCAATAACCAAATTACCAAAAAAAATGATAATCTCAATAGATGTAGAAAAGGCCTTTGATAAAATACAACACCCATTCCTATAAAAAACACTGCAGAGTATAGGAATAAATGGACTTTTCCTTAAAATAATTAGTAGTATCTACTTAAAACCTTCAGCAAGCATCGTATGTAATGGAGTCAAACTAGAACCATTCCCAATAAGATCAGGAATGAAACAAGGCTGCCCACTGTCACCATTATTATTTAATATTGTCTTAGAAATGTTAGCTTTGGCAGTAAGAGAAGAAAAAGAGATTAAAGGAATTAGAGTAGGTAATGAGAAAAACAAATTATCACTCTTTGCAGATGACATGATGGTATACTTAGAGAACCCTAGAGACTCAACTAAAAAACTACTAGAAACAATTCACAACTTTAGCAAAGTTGCAGGACACAAAATAAATCCACATAAATCATCAGCATTTTTATATATTACCAATAAAGTTCAGCAGCAAGAGATACAAAAAGAAATTCCATTCAAAATAACGGATGATAGGACAAAATATTTGGGAATTTATCTGCCAAGGGAAAGTCAGGAACTATATGAACTAAACTACAAAACACTTTCTACAGAAATAAAATCAGACCTATTCAATTGGAAAAACTTAAAATGCTCATGGGTAGGCCGAGCGAATATAATAAAAATGACAATACTACCCAAACTAATTTACTTATTTAGTGCCATACCAATCAAACTCCCAAGAAATTATCTTACAGATCTAGAAAAAAATAGTAGCAAAGTTCATTTGGAAGA
>JAJPUD010009399.1:45821-75494 GCA_023553655.1 Myrmecobius fasciatus
CTCTCTCTCTCTCTCTCTCTCTCTCTCTCTCTCTCTCTCTCTCTCTCTCTCTCTCTCTCTCTCTCTTTTTGGTTACAGTCTTCAGGTAGGCCAATAATTTTTAAATTGTCTCTTCTGAATCTATTTTCTAGGTCTGCTATTTTGCCAATGAGGTATTTCACATTTTCTCCCAGTTTTTGTTCTTTTTAATTTATTTGACTGATTCTTTTTGTCTCACAAGGTCATTAGCTTCCATTTGCCCTGTTCTAGTGTTTAAGGTGTGATTTTTTTTAGTTAGCTTTTACATATCTTTTTTTCCATTTGGTTAATTCTACTGTATAACAGTTGTTTACTTAAGACATTTTTTTTTCCTATTCCAAGCTCTCTCATATATACTTGTCATTTCCTTTTTCATTTTTTCTTTGACCTCTCTTATTTACCTTTTAAAGTCTTTTATGAACATTTCTAAAAAGTCTTTTTGGGCTTGAGACCAGTTCATATCACTCTTTGAGATTTCCTCTGTGGATATTTTGTCCTTGTATGAGTTTATATCCTGTTCTGACCTGCCACCATAATAGCTTTCTGTGGTCAAGTTTTTTTTTTTGTTTGTTTGTTTGTTTGTTTGTTTTTTTTACTTTCACAGTTGAGTTCTACTCCTGGGGTAAAGGTGGTGCTGTCCCAAGCTTCCTATACAGCACAGGGATCCCTTATGTTTTCAGAGGGTAGCTTTGACTGCTCTTTTCAGGAAACAGCCTCGTTTCCCAGAGTTTGCCTTCTGAGCTGGGACTAGAAGCTGCCCCACTGATTTGCTCCTCTAGTGAGCCAGGACTAAGGGTTTTAGCTGCTAGCTTGCTATGTTTAACCACTCTCATTTGCTTTCCCAGAATCTATCTGTGCTGGGTTGAACAATCTTTTCACCCCAGCAAGACTGACCTTTGTTGAAGTTTTTCCAGTCTATCTTGATCTGGAGAATGGTTTTATTTCATCAGACTGTTCAGAGGCTTATTTTCATGTGGCTTTTGAGGGAAACTGGGAGAGCTCAAGCAGCTTTCTGACTTTACTTCCCCATCTTGGCTCATCAAAGGTCAAATTATTTATTTACTGTGTAACACAAGGGGGAAAATGTTTTTCTTTTTATGGAGAATATATGATTCCTGGATATAAAGGAAGATTTTGAACTTGTAAATTGTCAGCTTTCAATGACAGGTAAAAGCAAGCACAATAATTCATAGATTCAACAATTCATAAACTGTCACAGCTGAAGTATCTTTAGAAGCAATTTAGCCCCAATCCCCTTATTTTTCAAATGAAGAAACTGAGGCTCACATACTTTAACTGAATTGCTTGTGGTCACTCAATTAGTGATAGAGCTAGGATTTCATGAGGAAACATCGGAACAGATAAATTAATGACTAGAAAATGTACTGATGAAGATGTACTATTAATAAAAAAAACAACCTCTTTAATATTTCTTTGAAATAAGGTTTGGAAGAAGCTCATTTCTACTTGCTGTTAAATTTTTAGGGAACAAAAAAAACAACATTTCCAAATCAAGATACTAATCTTCTTGAGATAACTCCTAACAGGAACAATTTTGACTATTTTAGGATCAGTATTTTAGAAGTGTGGTATTAGAAAGGATCTTGAGAAATTTAATAGTCTATTCTAATATTGGCTCCTGGAAGGGACAAGTTGATGATAATAATAAACTGTTATTAATATTAGATCTAAATATTACAAAACACAGAGGGTTACTTTAATTGTAGAGAGCCCAGGAAACAAAATTCAATAACTTGGTATAAAAAGTCATTCTAAATTCTAGTCACCATCACTATGTTTTATATAGCTGAGGGATTTTATTATAAATTTCTGTTTTTTTCTTTCATTACTAATAAAAGAAGGAAAAGAAAAGTAAGGAGATGATTCTGAAAACTGTAAATGTTTATATATATATATATATATATGTGTGTGTGTGTGTGTGTGTGTGTGTGTGTGTGTGTGTGTGTGTGTGCTAACAGAAACAGCCTATTTTTGGAGACAATTCTTTGATATTTTCCAAATAAGATTGGGAAATAGCTCGAATTTTTTGATTGTTTTATTTACTTTTCTTTCTTTTTCCATTATAAAATTGAAACAAAGGCTAAATTCTAATAGGAAAACTTGAAGAGAAGAGCTAAGATATAGGGTAAAACTTTAAGTTTGTTCTGTTAAAGAGCCATTATAAAAAGAGATTCTTCAAGAAGGCAGAGATCAGAAGAAGGAGACACAGGGTAAGAGTAAGAAAGGTAGAATAGAAGAAAAGAAAGGGAGTTGGACAAAAAGAAAGAAACAAGCTGGGGTAGTAGAAAAGGGAGAGGAAGGGCAGACAGAAAGAAGGAAGAAACAAAAGAAAAAGAGACAGAAAAAATTGAGGCTTTTTTAAAAGGTATGGCCAGAAGGAAGCACAGACAAGCATGACAGTTTTGAAAGCTATAGGTTGAACCCTTATATACTTATAAAGAAAAAAATGTCTCTCCATAGTAGAAAAATGCAATATCAATGAAATTCTATTTTTCTTTCCTCCTAGGCATATAGGAATGCTATCTTATTTGGAGCTTGTTAAGTTCAGAATAAAAATAATAGGAAAAAAAATGATGGCTTGAGGAAAAACTTCAAAAAGCATAGAAAAAGAATATGTAGAGAACTTATTTTCTGGAGAGAACTATTTTAAGCCTTATCTTCTCAAGAGATAAAGAGAATTCAAGAAAAAAAAGACTTTAATTCGTATCTTGAGTGAACTGAATGGTAGGAGTATTGTTTAAGAAATGAGAAACTATCCATAGCCATAGGGATGATCAATAGTAACTGCTGTGATCTTTCTCATGGCTAAAACACTATAAATAATCATTTGAATTTTTATTTTATTATATTGCTAATAAGTTATAAAAGCATTAGAATTGATGTTAAAACTAGGAGGTAATCTACTACTTATGTAAAAAGGGGATTCTTTAGTTTATTGCATATGTAAAATGTTATTACACTGTATATTACTTTAAATATGTAATAAGCTAAAGAAACCTCTTATATTAAAAATACAACATAAAATAATTAAACACATTAGATATGTAATATACTGGGGTAGTGGGAGTAAGAGTTGCCTGATAAAGTTGCAATTTCTAGTAATTGTAATTTAGTAATTCTAACAAATATGTGAGGATACTTAGTTTTGGATTACGTTAGTTCTTAAGATCGTGAAAATGAATATATCAAATAATCCTTGCCGATATGAATGCAGCTACCCCTCAAATCCTGATAGACAGTTTTAGAAACATATAAAACCCAGATTTCTTTCTACAAGTATAAATCAAATCCAGCATAAAGAGGTATAAAGGAAGGCTAATTTCTGTAAGGGTGCTGGGTCCCAATCCCATCTCTTCCACTTGCTATCTCTGTGATCTGTCTATTCCCTGGATTTCTGTTCCTCATCTCTAAAATAAAAAGTTTGAAATTTCTGGCATCTTTCTAAAAGAAAGACCTGATATTGTACCCTAGACCTTAAATTGTGCTGGAAAGTGCATTGAATTTGGAAAGAAGGTATCTGGTCTTAATTCTGACTTTTGCTACTTTTTAGCCATGTGACTAGAGAAAGTCATAACTTCTCTGAGCATTTCTTTCTACTTTAAAATGCAAGAAGATCAGAGTAAGTTATCTCTAAGTTTCCTCTCTGTTCTTTAAAGCAAACAACAATAATAAGAAAAATCATTTCTATGTTTTTCAAACACTTGCAAAATCACAAGAAGAGTTTGTTTAAGTTAACAAAGAACATGGGATTTCTTTTTTGAAGCTTCAGAGTCTAGAAATTAATCTTATAGTAACTGAGTGGAGAGAAATTGGCCTTTGGAGGGATTCCAGAATTGTCCAATTATCACTGTATTCCCGGCAACAGAAACCTAACTGTCCTTCTAGGGGACCAGAAGAAGATATTGGGTAAAAAGGAAATAAAATATGGAAAGTGAAGTACTAGGATCCTCAAAGAGTTAATACAATTTCTAAAAATATCCCACTGGGAAAACAGTATATGCTTGTCTGTGAGATGGAGAAACCATAACCCAAATCAGCCTTTTGCAATCGTTAGCCTAAGGGGGACAGTCACAATTTCAGGAAGATGGTATGAAGATTTATAGTTAATTCATTTCTTCCCAGATCAAAGCAACATATAGATATGAACTGAACTGGAATGTTATCCTACTTATCCATGCTTTTCATTAGAAAAGTAATAGTAAAGGAGGGAAGCAAGTCTATTATCAGTTAAAAAATATTTGATCCTAAAATGTGAGACTTTTTCTTCTCCTATAGAGTACAATATTATTAGGATACCAACATTTTCAATCCCTGCTACTATATGAATCCATGGTCAAATTTAGAGACTGACCTTGACATGAAGGACACTGAAATGTCCTTAGTTCCACAACAAAGCTTACATCCTCTTAACAGCTACAATTTTTAGGTAAATGCTTTAAGTTCAAGCAAAAATACCAACTATTTTGTAGGTGTCATTGATTCTTCAAGCTATTATCAACCACTAATACCTAGCACTAAAGTGTTTATCAGATTAGCTAGTCAATTACTTAGACTTGAGAGGATGAGCCATAAGACTGTTAAATTGAGGGAAGTTAGGAAAAGGAACTAATTGTGGCATTAAGGTAAAATAGTCCTGAGGTGGGACTGAGAAGTGTGTGTGGGGGAATCATAGTAGGGGCTCACAGAGAAACCATGGGAATTCTGGGTACAGAGGAGGGACATTAGGAAACAAGGGAGGTGAAATATCTCAAAAGATAATTCAATGTGTCTAAAAACTAATTTTAACCAAATTGCCATGCTTCCCTTCCCCCTTCCCCTGGCAAATCAGGGGGATTTGCTCAGTGGAACACCAGCCCTGAAGTCAGGAGGACCTGAGTACAAATCTGGCTTCAGACACTTAACACTTCTTTGATGTTGGTGTGTAAAACAAATTCCCCCCACCCCCCCCAAAAAAAAAAAAAAAATAGTATGAATTTGACAATTTCTCTGTGTGTGTGTGTGTGTGTGTGTGTGTGTGTGTGTTAAGTAAAATAGAGTTGACATCAAGGGAAGATATGAAACTAAATTTACAGAAGAGAGTTTCTTCAGTTAGGACTCCAAATATGGCAGGATGACAATAAGTCATCTATTAGGGAGGGAAAGACAGCCTTCACTAGACATTTTGAAGACATCAATTACCAGGTTCTTTCTTAATAAGAGAAGTAATTTCAGGATTACTTTTTATTTACTAGATTTAACTTCTACTAAGGAATACCAAAATGTTAGACCACATAACTTAAGTACAAAAGTAGCAGCAAGAGGGAGTCTTTCCAAATAGCCTGACAAAGAGGGAGAAAACATATTTTTCCAGAGCCAAACAATAAAGAAATTTGTTTTGTTTAACGCTGTTTAATACAAAGGAAGTTGTTGGATTGTTGTTGCTGTTGTTTTTTGGGGGAGGGAGATAAAGTAGAAAGGAGTGATCATGATGGCAAAAATAAGAAAAGAAAGGGGAAAAAGAAGAATATAAAAACAAAGGGAAAATAAGCTGAGAGGGACACAAAAAACAGCAGTGTAGTGTAGTACCAGATTAAATTTAATAGATACTTTTTTTTTTCAAAAAAAAGGACTCTGTAACAGATTCACATTTTCATATGTACTCTTACTTTTCTGTATTTGTTGCTTAGGGGAATGATCATTTGTTGTTTTTATCAAATCTTAAAAGGTAAGCCATTTCTACTATTATTCAACTCTCTAATCAGAGTAGATAGCATTTATATAGTACTTTAAGTTTTCCAAGTTTTAGGAATAATATTTCATTTTATTTTCACAACAACCAGGTTTGTATCTTAGTTAAATATCCTGAGCTGAATATTTTGCTTTGTTTTGTTTTTTCATTTTTACTGAGTTATTTAAAAAATGAGTTGCTGTTGTTGTTTTTAATCAACAATTTAGGCCCTAGTTTAAAAAAAAATCTTCGTTGGGAGCTTTATTTTTTTACCCACATCTTTTTTTAAGGTCAGCAAATGATGATTCTCAAACATTCCTAATTCCCAAGTTTTTTTTGCTGTGCACAATATCTGGGTGCAGCAATACTCACAAACAATACTTCCCAATGCCATCTGAGCCACGTTGCAAAAAGCAATTTCCAGCTACCTCCACCTCCACTGAACAATTCTGTGTTCCACAACATGGTTTTATTCTTCAAGGCCAACTCCTGCAATTTCATGCTATAATTTAAAAGATTGTCAAGCATGGCTCCACTCACACTTGTCATTTTTTTAAGCAATATCCCTCAAGTCTGCCATGTCCTAACCTGAGTCATTTCTAACTAGATGACTTGAGTTTTTAAGAGCTCTCTCTTGAATCTGTGCCTTTATTGTTGCTTTCCTTGGACAGATCTGTGTAAGTATTTTTTCTTTTATCTTGCATCCTGTAATCTTTGTCTTTTCTGTACAGCAAGCAAAATCACTACTTTCTCCAACTTCTTTATTAATATGGTGATGTAGTAAGGATATAATAGCTTCTCGGTCAAAATTTAAGATAAAGCACTATTCTTGGTTCCTAGTACTGATTAGTTGCCTGCTTTATTCTGTTTCAACTATTTTTTTTAAGTCAATAGGGGTTAAATGGTTTATCCAAGATCACAGGGATAGCAAGTATCTGAAACTGAATTTGAACTCAGATTCTCCTGACTCTAGAGCCAGTGCTCTATCTACTATACTACTTATCTGCTCCCAAATGCCCTTTTCTTAAAAAAATGGTGAATCACCTACACTCCAAAAGATTTTGTAAAAATTAACAAAACAGTATCCTCAAAGTTCTTTTTATCTTCTAAGGAGTATATTATAGAGAGACAAGTAATAAGATTCCCTAAAAGGAATCAGAAGAATAAAAAAGCAGAATTCTCTAGGCTGAGCATTTTTCACTTGAACAAATGAGAATATATGTGGTCTCCTCAGCCCACCAGATTGCACACAGAAGATCAGAGTTAAAGGGAACTCTCTGGTCATCTCATCCAGTCCATATCTGAACAAAAATCATTTACATTAGATGTTCACCAGGTGGTCATTTAAGCATTTGTTTGAAGGTCTTTAGTGAGGAAGAATTCTTTCTCCCAAAGCAAGTCAGGACACTCTGGGATAACAGATTATTAATAAGTTCTTCCTAATATAATTCCCAAACTATGTTTTCTCTGATTTTCAATGTCCTATAGTACTAGGCAATCATACACCACCAAGTCTTGCCCTGAAAATGACAATCCATGAGAAGAAAGGACATATTTTTTTTTCTTTTTTACTTGCTGACAACTTGGAATTACTCAAGAAAAAGTTCTAAAAATAGTTTTACATTTGGCTTATATATAGTTTTCTCCAAATATGGATAACAAAATCAGCAATACTGTAAGAGAAACTTTATTTCATCTCACTGAAAATGGAGAAGATATAAAAGTCTCCCCAGAGACTAAAGACTAACACAAACATACAAAGCTCTTAAATAACTTGTGAGCTCCACTCAGAAGGAAACTGGATTGAAAGTTGCCATTGAAACCTTCTGATGCATCTTTAGTCCTCCAACATGATCAGTCTTCCATAATTATTTTCACACTTATAGTGTTACCCTGAGGTTTCTAATCTTCTCAGAAGGCAAACATTCTTTGATTACTGAACAAGTAATCCCTTTCGCATTAGACCTGACTCTTCAAATACAGTAACTCACTGCTTTAGTTTTCTCAACTGGATGATCTTCAGCAACTCTGAGCAATTTTCTACTTTCTCCAGCATTTAGCATAGTCCTGGCACTATTTAGGTACGATAAAAATTCTTATTCTCTTCCTTCCTCATCTCATTTTTGGTTTCCTTTTATCTATGACCATCCATTAGAAAATAAGTTCTTTGCAGGCAGAGGTTCTCTTTCTTTCTGGTTATAGTTGTAGTCACAGTATTTAATACACTGTTTGGCACATAGTAATTGCCAAATAAATGTCTTTTTCACTGTTGCTGCTGCATCAGGAAATTCTCACATTACCTGGGGGATCTGAAATAGTCCTCTTCCATAAAGAAATTTGGAATTCACAAACTTGTACATGAATCATTGAGTCTAAAATGCAAAATTATGTTTTAATAATGACCCACTCCCCCTTTGTCAGTGAAAGAAGAAAGGAAAGAAAGAAAAAGGAAGGAAGGAAGGGAAGAAAAAAGGAAAGGAAGAGAACATTATTTAACTAAAAGAACTTTTATACACTACATACAATATTTACTAGAGAAACTAGATAATTCCTGAAGAAAAGCATCAGCACCATGAATAAGGGAAAGGGCAAAGTAGCCATCTTGTAATTATCTTTCTATAAAATTGGAGTTCATCTGTTTGTTTGAATTCAATTATTTGACTAAAGGCCTCACTTAATGGTCCTTAACTTGAAAGTTAACTGTCTTTAATTTTCAAGGCTTTTGTATATCTTTTGAGGTCAACCAAAAATTACAACCAGAACTTGTTTCCAAATAATACTTGAAAAGAAAAGGACCTAGAATCTATTAATTGCCCCAAATCTATTCTCTCCTTTAGACTTGCCAGCTAAAATCTCGACCTGTAACCTGCATTTTTAAAAAAGGTTGTGAATTTTTTCTGTCAGGCAAAGCTATCACTATACGCCCTGTGATGCATTTGTATTGCTGAATTGTTTTCAAAACCTTTTTTTCACAAATTAAAGAATAATTCTTTAATAACTGCAAAATTTATCAAGCTGCAAGCATATGTACTCTAGAATTTCAATTGGACCTGTGTACTTGCTGGACAGATGCTCTAGTATAAAAGATTCTGAACAAGTCTATGAAATACTCTGACAACAAATGGATCATACATATAGCTGGATTTAACTGTTTCACTTGGCTCTAATCTAACAAGAGGAGATTTACCAGTGCTTTCACTTGGAACAGTTTGTATCTACATAGAAGTCTTCCATACATGCATTATTAAATCAACCTTATAAGTAATTCCTTCCATCCTGAGTTTCTTTGAAACAGCATTAGTCCTGCTCCCATTGCTGCTTCCTTCCCAAATCTCCCCCTCTCTCCCCTGTCTCCTTTCCGCATAAGCAAAGACTTTTTCCATCTTCATTTCTATCCTCATCTTCATGTGTCTTTAAAACAACTGAATACAAGTGTTTACTCATGATAAATATGTCTACATATTTGTACAGCTTTCAGCACAAATTCTTTTTTTATATTTGCAAAACATATGTGTGGGTAATTATTCAACATTAACCCTTATAAATAGCTTTCTGTTACAAATTTTTCCTCCCTTCTCCCCACCCCTCCTCTAGATGGAAGGATATTCACTACATGTTAATTATGTAAAATACTTGACAAATTGAATATATGTATACATATTTCCACACTTATCATTGTTATGCAAGAAAAATCATGTCTACAAGAAAGAAAAATCAGATAAAAGAAATACAATGCAAGCAAACCTCAACAGAGAGCATGAAAATGTTATGTTGTGGTCCACATTTCATATCCCTCTTTCTGGATGTATATGGCTTTCTTCAGTGAACAATTGGAAGTGGTTTAAAACATTTCATTATTGAAGAGAGACACGTCCATCAGAATTAATCATCATATAGTATTGTTGTTTCCGTATATAATGATCTCCTGGTTCTGCTCATTTCACTCAGCATCAGTTCATGCAAGTCTCTCCAGGCCTCTCTGAAATCGTCCTGCTGGTTGTTTCTTACAGAACAATAATATTCCATAACATTCATATGCCACAATTTATTCAGCCATTCTCCAATTGATGGGCATCTACTCAGTTTCCAGTTTCTAGCCACTACAAAAAGGGCTGCCACAAAAATTCTTGCACATGTGGGACCCTTTCCTTCCTTTATGATTTCTTTGGGATATAAGCCCAATAGAAACATTGCTGGATCAAAGGGTATGCACAGTTTGATAACATTATGAGCATAGTTCTAAATTGCTCTCCAGAATGGCTGGATCCATTCACAGCTCCACCAACAATGCATCAGTGTCCCAGTTTTCTCACATCCCCTCCAACATTCATTGTTATCTTTTCCTGTCATTTTAGCCAATCTGACAGGTGTGTAGTGATACCTCAGGGTTGTCTTAATTTGCATTTCTCTGATCAATAGTGATTTGGAGCACCTTTTCATATGACTACAAATAGTTTTAATTTCATCCTCTGAAAATTGTTCATAACCTTTGACCATTTATCGACTGGAGAATGGCTTCAATTCTTATAAATATGAGACATTTCAGCACAAATTCTAATGGGAATAAACAAGTGGCTGTAGATAGGGATCATAGATATATTAGAATTTCATTCAGGAAACTTTTCATTCATTTTCTTTCTTTCCCAATTCTCTTTTTTTCTATAAATCCTTAAAAATCAGAGCCTGGTAGTCCAGGGAAACATGGAATCCAATTCTAGCTCCTATCCTTCAGTCATAGACCACTTTGGGAAAATAAGTTATCCCCATATGGGGTCAAGGACCCTACCTACATGTGGTAGATGTCTGAAGACCACAAGAGTTGCAGTCATCCAATCATACCATCTTGCCCTGCTGTATGCAATTCTGTATGAAAAGGAGGGACACATCTACAGAAGCTGTGTGCCACAGTTTACTTATTAGATATCCTTGCTAAATTAAAACTAAGTAAATCTTTTATTAACTATTCAGAGACTAATAAGTATCTCATTTTGGCCCAAAATTAAACTTGAACTGCCAAGGTACTGGTATCATGGCTGCTCCTAAAAGTATCATGGCTACTATTCACTTTTAAAAATTTATGTAGAATCTATTAGGTTTATCAGTTTGGGGTCATCTCTAAAGTTCATAAGAGGGGTGCAATTCAACAAATATTTAATAAGCAGCTACTATGTTAGGCATCTCCAGGTGTTGTAGAGATGAAGAGAAAAAAATTCTATAATCTCTGCTTTGAGGAATTCAGATTGGCTTGGCTTGGATATTTGACTTCTAAGGTCCTATACAATTCTAAAATTCTCCCATTTTAGAGAATTGGATGGTGTGATTATCCATTTGGGGCTGTTCAGAATGATGAATTTCAACTTGAATAGAAGAATAAATGTATAGATATGTGAGACATATTAATTAGAAACCTAATATTGAGCATGTTGTAAGGGAAAAAGGAAGGAAGGAAGGAAAGAAAGAAAGAAAGAAGAAAGGAAGAAGGAATGAAGGAAGGAAGGAGAAGGAAGGAAGGAATGAAAAAAGGAAGGAAGGAAGGAAAAAAGTAAGGAATGAAGGAAAGAAGGAAAGAAGGAAGAAAGGAAGGAAAGAAGGAAATTTAAGAAACTCAAAATTGTTTTAATTCAAATTCCTCTTTGCATTGTCAAGGCAATGCTAGGGCTATCTATGCATGAGTAGATTTAACAATAGAAAAGAAAGTAGGTAGACCATTAGCTTTAAAAGTGAAAGGCAGTAAAATGAATTTTATGATCCATTTACTAGCATACTACCCATATAGGCCACAGCTAAATTGGATATCTCTCAATCCTTTCTAAGTTTAGCTTCCTACTGGGGCAAGTTAGGGATTTGGGGAATTATAAGAAATGCTAGGAAATATCCAAGCAGTTCTCTCATGTCACTGTCTCTGCCACTAAGGAATTTTTGTTTTTATCTATTGTAATCCAGTTGGAAAAATAAAAGAATGCTACATCCAAAAGGAATCTAAGAGATCATAAAATCAAGCCTAGAAGGAATCTTAGAATCAAACCTCCTCATTTTGAAAAATGAAGAAACTGATAAAAAATGTTTTACATTTTCCACAGACACTAGGATCTTATTCTTATGTCCCTCCTCTCTGGTAGGTACCTTTTGCTCCCTGGTTTCTAGCCAAGGACAGGCCACTGGACCACTTCCTGATATTGTCTCACAGTGTTCCCTCTCTGCACAGTCCTAGGCAAACAGTACTGGTTTAATAATCTCTCTTTCTCTCTCTCTCTTTCTCTCTCTCTCTCTCTGTTTCTCTCTCTGTTTCTCTCTGTCTCTTCTGTCCATCTGTCTTTCTCTGTTCTATCATCTACTCAAACCTTCCAACCTTCATATTATATGGGGGGGGTAATCTGAGGCCCAAAAAGAGGAAATAAATTATCCAAGGTCTCAGTTCAAAGCTTTTCCCACTAATCATATGAAATCACATATTAAATCCTGGACATCTTATGGGAAAGGCAATAAAGAGTATCAAACACAATGAACTTCCTCATGGCAAATTCTTATCCAAGGAAGAATGATGGATCTCTTTCCATTGAGATCTTTAATTGGGTATATATTTGAGCTTCACGAATGATTATTAGGTGATTTGTAAAACTATTTCTTTGGATTCAAGCCATTCTCCAATCGATAAATGGTCAAAGGATATGAACAGACAATTTTCAGATGATGAAATTAAAACTATTTCTAGTAATATGAAAGGTGCTCCAAATCACTATTGATCAGAGAAATGCAAATGAAGCCAACTCTGAGGTACCACTACACACCTGTCAGATTAGCTAAAATGACAGGAAAGGATAATGACAGGTGTTGAAGGGGATGTGGAAAGGCTGGGACACTGATGCATTGTTGGTGGAACTGTGAACCGATCCAGCCATTCTGGAGAGCAGTTTGGAACTATGCTCAAAAAGTAATCAAACTGTGCATACCCTTTGACCCAGCAGCATTTCTATTGGGCTTATATCCCAAAGAGATATTAAAGAAAGGAAAGGGCCCTACATGTGCAAGAATGTTTATGGCAGCCCTTTTGGTAGTAGCTAGAAACTGGAAACTGGATGGATGCCCTTCAATTGGAGAGTGGCTGAACAAATTATGGTATATGAATGTTATGGAATATTATTGCTCTGTAAAAAACGACCAGCAGGACAATTTCAGAGAGGCTTGGAGAGACTTCCATGAACTGATGCTCAGTGAAATGAGCAGAACCAGGAGATCATTATACACGACAACAACAATACTATATGATGATCAATTCTGATGGACATGGCTGTCTTCAACAATGAAATGTTTCAAACCATTTCCAATTGTTCAGTGAAGAGAGCCATATACAACCAGAGAGAGGGATGTGAAATGTGGACCACCACATAACATTTTCATGCTCTCAATTGATGTTTGCTTACATTGTGTTTCCTGTATCTGATTTTTCTTTCTTGTAGATACAATTTTTCTTGCACAACAATGATAAGTGTGGAAATGTGCATACATATATTCAATTTATCAAGTATTTTAACATAATTAACATGTAGTGGATATCCTGTCACCTAGGGGAGGGGTGGGGAGTAGGGGGGAAAATTTGTAACAGAAATCTTTGTAAGGGTTAATGTTGAAGAATTACCCATACATATGTTTTGCAAATAAAAAGTTTTAATAAAAAAAAAAAAACAACAAAACCTATTTCTTTGGATTTTCATGTTTAATGCTTTCCCAGAGAGCTTTGAACAATAAAATAAATGAATCCACAAGAAATGACTGAATCTAGTGAAGAAACAACTATCCCTAGCAGAATTTGCTTATGTAATTTCATCCCTTTCTCTTTCCCTCCTTCATCCCTTCCTTCAGCCTTCTTTCCCTCCCTCCCACTCTCCTTCTTTCCTTCCTTTCTTCCTTTTTTCCTTCCAACTTGTGGGCCTAGAGTCAGAGAAATGCAAACTCAATTCAACCTCCAGAATACTCTGGCTGTGTGATTGACCCTCAGTAAATCACGTGGCCCCTCAGTGGTATCATATGCCTTTTTAAGGCTTTAAAATGCAGAGAGGAATCAATCTTTATTGATAACAGCAAAGATTCCCTATACCAATGAAGTCTAGTCACCAAAACATACAAACACACACAGACACACAATCATGTACTCTCTTCCTACAGAAGCAGTTTTTTAAAATAATCTACCTTATCACTCAGGTATGGCATATCTGCACTCTCTTTTCCCCCAGCCTCTGAAAATGAAAGGAAGGACAATCTGCATATTATTGTATAACCTCCACCTAGGAGCTGGAATGATGAGAAACTATAATCTTTATGTCTGACATCACCTAAACATTTCTTTTTGCTTATCAGAGAATGGTCTTTGAGTTACTGCCATTATTTCTTTTTGATTGTTCCAAAGCAGAAGAACTTGAGCTCAGATGTTCTGATTAATCAAGTACCACACAAAGAGATAATGAATGGGCTCTATCATCAGTCACCACATTCTGAACTTCAAGTGAACATTTACAGAATATTCACTGGCAATGAAGGCAGCCCTTCAGCATTCATTAGATACATATTTGCATTCTTTATATGGGCTTAAAAGTTTCTAAAGTATTTTACACTTGTTATCTTATTTAACTTCACAACCATATAAAGTAGATACTATCACTATTCCCATTTTATAAGTGAGGAATTAAGGCTGAGAGCTTCTAAAGACACATAGATTGTAAAAATAATAATAATAAAATAATAGGAAGGAGAAAGGAGGAGAAGGAAGGGGAAATAGGAGGGAATGAGGGAAGAAGGGGAGAAGGAGGAGGAAGAAGAGGAGGAAGAGGAGGAAGAGAAGGAGGAGGAGAAAGAGGAGAAGGAAGAAGAGGAGGAGAAAGAGGAAGAGGAGCAGGAGAAAGAGGAAGAGGAGGAGCAGGAGGAAGAAGAGGAGGAGGAGCGGGAGGGGAGAAGTGTTGCTGGTGATAATAGTAGTAGTAGTAGTAGAATATATCTGCTAACATTTATGTGTGGCTTTAAGGTTTACAGTATTTGTTCCCCAAGACAGCCCTGTGAGGTAGGTGCTCTTATTATTAGGTTGAGAAAACTGTCTGAAATAATTTTCAGGAGTAGTATTTGAATTCAGTCTTTCTGGTTCCATATTCAATGTTCTATCCATTAGACAACACCATCTCTTTCTAATGATAATTCTATTTCAGAAGAACTTCCTGAAGACCAAATGCACACTCTGTGTCTAAATATCTGCATCAGTTAGACAAATTCTAGACAACAAAAATGCAATGAAATTGTCTAGACTTTCAATGGAATTTATTTTATTAGCTTAAGAGAAAAAGTACTTCTTTTGGCAAACAGGAATAACTATTAATGAGTCTATAATCTGGGAAAAATTTTTCTTTGTTTGAAGTCCTTTTCCTTACTTACTCCTGAGCTTCATTCCCTTTCCCATCCACATCCCTATTCTTGCTCCACAATCTGTCTAGGACTGATAGGTTCTTTCTTTCCATTCTCATCAAATTCAGCTCTTTTGTGAATGAAACTTAAATAAGTGGTCTCCAACTTTGAAATCTGGATAAGGAGGTACAAGAGTATTGATTTGGAAATAGAGGCCGGAATTATATTTTGGACATGAACTTTGTGAACCTGGATAAGTCACCTCATTTATTCTGTATCTCACTTTCCTGACCTGTAAAATAAGGAAGATTGATTAGATGGCCTGGGAGATCTAAATCTATGTTTCTATGATCACAAACAGACATTTCATTCATTCACTAAACAAACATTTGTCTAGATATGATGGTTTACAAAGCTCTCCTTCAAGAAACATATAATCAAGAAGGAATTAACAATTTGGGAAGTTCCCAAAAGAATTTGCATTTATGTCTAATTGTGGAATTGAAAAAATGTACTTGTTATGAAATGCACTCATCCCTGTGTGCTTCTTATCACTTCTAACACCATCCAGAAAATTGTCATAAATGTCCCTTTGCTATGATTCCTAAATTGAGAGGAGGGATGACATATGATTCTTTTCAATGAATATCTGCAGAAGTAAGGCTGATTTACTTTACATTTTATTTACAAGAATTTTTTCTTTCTCAGTTTTGTTTGTAGTAGCTAACACAATGTTAGATATAATAAAAACTTCAATTAATAAGGTTATTTAGTAAATGGTAGGTGTTCCTTGGAACTAAATAGTGGTTAATCTAGCTTGAGTATTTATGGGATTATAAATTTAAATTGGAAGGGAATTTAGGGGTCAATTTATTCAACAACCCCTGTAAAGAAGGAAATAAAGATACAGAAAAGTAAGGGAATTGATCAAGATCATGCATTTATTAAGGTGTAGAACCAAGGATTCAAGCTTACAATCCCACATTTCCTCTGCATTGTTTTTTTTTTAAACTGGGTTTTCAGTAAATTGGTATGTTTCATGGGTTCTTTTGTCACAAAGAGATATAATACATTTAAAACAAAATAATGCTTATAACCCCAAATCTGTGAATTTACCATTCATCTGAATTAAACTCCCCTCCCATCAAAATCCTCTCCTAGTTATTCAAAGCAATTCCTATACATATATAATTTTTATGTTCATATAGATTTGTGTATGTATATATGTATATGTATATACACAAACATATACACTCTCACACACATGCATACATACATTTCAATTTTGTCTGACTTTTTGTGGCCCTATTTGAGGTTTTCTTAGCAGACATACTAGAATGGTTTGCCATTTCCTTCTCCAAGCTCATTTTATAGATAAGAAAATTGAAGTAAATAGACTTAAGTGACTTGCTTAGGGTCACACAGTTAATAAGTATCTGAGGACTCAGGAACCAAATCAGGAAGAGGAGTATTTATGAATCCATGTCTGGCATTCTATTCACAGTACCATCTAGCTGATTTTTTATGTGTGTGTGTATGGATGTATGCATGCATATATGTATATGTATATTAATACAATATACAGATATGTACATAGGCATATATATCTTTGTGACTGAGAGACTGAAATATCTTTTTGAAATGTACAATAGAAAAAAAAAGACTTTAAAGAATCATAAACAAGATACTTTTGTGAGTATACCCTTTTATTATCTCGTTTCTCAGTAATTCTTTCTAGCCGTCTCTTTTCTCTGTATTTCAAAAAGATCTTTCAATAAGCCACTTCATTTATTTTTGTTTTATAATACTATTCCTAGCTCCCTTATCTGTCCTCATTTCTTTTTTCACATTTTTAAATATATTTTTCCATATTAGCTATGTTATGAAAAAAGAAACAGAATAAAAAGGAAAAGATATGGAAAAACAAAGCAAAACAAAACAAAAATGAAGATGTATGTTTTGATCTGTATTCAGACTCCATAGTTTTTTATCTAGATGTGGATAGCATTTTCCATTGTGAGTCATTTAGAATTGTCTTGGTATATCACTATTTTTACTTTCAAAACAAACAAATAAACATAACAAATATGCAGAGCCAAATAAAATAAATTCCCATAATGGCTGGTTTATGTCTCATTCTGAAACCTAAGTCCTTCACTTCTTTGTTAGGAGGTAGGGAACATATATCATCATCAGTTGTCTGCAATCATCATTGGTCATTATATCAAGTCCTTGCATCTTTCAAAGTTATTTGTCTTTAAAATTTGGTTGTTGTTGTATTGACTGTTCTGGTTCTATTTCCTTTATGTTCTATCATTTCAGACAGGTGTGCCCAGGTTTCTCTAAAATCTTCCCTATCTTTAATTTTTTAGGGAATAGTAGCATTTCATTATGGTTGAAAAATACATATAGTTTAGTGACGTTGGGGGCATCAGTTCCAAATTGTTTTGCAGAATGACTATATCAGTTCACATTGCTCCATCAACAGTGAATTAATGTTCTTGTCTTCCTGTAACCCTTATAACAGTTGTCATTTCCCTTTTTTTCTGTTTTGTTGACTTTGCCAATCTAATGGTTGTTCAATTCCATTCCTCTTGCTAGAATTCAGACAAAACTAAATATGAAATGACTAACTCTTGGTCATACAATCAGTTGCTAACATTCTCATAACTAAATCTGAAATATTATGTCACTAATCTAGCTTTCTAGGATATCAAATAATTCATTCCGTGATGGGCAAAAAAGCCATATACTTTGCTAAATGCTGAAGATATAAAGGATAGTTGAGAAAGTGCTCTATTATTAATAAGTTCACATTCTAATGGGGAGGGAACATATAGAGGAGAGAGCAATTGCAAGAAGGAACAAAGAACAAATAACAAATATGGGTGTATTAGCAGGGCAAGTCATTTGGGAATGTCTGAAGGGCATAATCAAAAGGCACATAGCAAGGACCCACAATTTCATGTCTTTCTAGAAGAATTTGAGTTGATAACTCTCTGATCATGCAAATATGGTGAATAGGTATGTTTCGAAAATTCCATAACCAGACAATAGGAAGATAGGACTGGGTGCAAAGCTTGGAGTGGAGTAGTCTGTCTAGGTTTTCTCCCAAGACAAGAAGGGTGTTTGGAAGTATCAGTATCCAATCATTGACATGAAAGTTGGGTATGGGGGAAAGATTACAAGGATGCTTGTTCTGTTGGGTTCTCTGTTGCCCCATGGGATCTGGGGAGGCTAGAGTAGCGAAGGATGCCCTATGGTGTCTGATTCTGAGAGACCCTAGGATCCTTTTACTTAAATTAAGATTCAATTAATCAACAAGTGTTTTTTTAAATGTCTATTAAATTCTAGGCATTATGGGTCAAATAACAAAAATAAAAGTCTCTACCTTCAAAGATCTTACATTTCATATGGTCTATTAAGTCCCTTCAAGCTTTCATACCTTAGGATACTTCCCTGAGACTTCCCTACCTCTGCTGAATATTAAATTAAAGAATCTAAAATCGGTAATGACTTCGTTCATTGAGAATTTACCTGTCTGTCAAATGTTTTAGATGGTCGAGTGAATATCTCCTATTTACATGACTTATTATTCTTTAATGCAAGGTATTAATATTACCAAGATAAGAAATATCTACTTTTCCCTTTTTCTTAAAGATGAAAATAACTTTTTTTATATTGAAAAATCAAATCCTGCCTATTATCAGAAATACATGTATTCATGTATGTATTTCCAACATGAATCTTTCTCCAGAAACCTACTTCATTACTTTCAACTTCCTGCTGAATATATCAAGCTGAAGATCTCATAGGCACTCCAAATTCAAATATCTAAAGCTAAATTAATGATGTTTTCTCCAGAACCTATCTGTGATTCAACACCATTCTAGTCACATAGGTTTACAGCCTTGAAGTTTTTCCTTACACTTCCCTCCCCTTTATTTGACAACTCCAAATAAGATAGTCTTGTTGATCTGATTTGGACCATATTTCTTACATTCACTGCATTCTCTGTACTTACATAGCCTGTATCCCAACTCAAATCTCATTGAGTGACACCTGACCTATTGCAATTGCCTCCAAATGGATCTCCCTGCTTCTAGATGCTTTCAGTTTCATCCTCCACACAAACACAATGGATTCTTATAAAACATAGCTCTATGTCACCACCCTACTCATCTATCAAAAGTACGTAAAGATGGCTCCCTATTGCATCTGGGTTAAAACACAAATTCATGGGCTTCAAACTTAGGGCTCTTCCCCATCTTCTGTAATTTAGTACCCATTTTGTCTCATTTCGTCTACTGATCATTCTTTTAAAGTGTTGCTTCATGTTACAATCCTTCATCTAATCATTTTGTTCAAAGTAGCCAGCCATGTCTTATACACATTATTTCCTTTCCTATCTCCATGCCTTGGCTCAGGTAAACAGACCCTTAAGTCTAGAGTCTACTTCCTTCTCACCTCCACCTCTTGAAAACCCTACCTTCTGAAGGAATAATAGAGACCAATTCCTACAATAAGAACTTCCTGTCTTTGCCTTTTATTTGTATTCTCTCTTGAAATAATTTGGATTTTTTTAATCTATGTTCCTTGTATGTACTTATTTGTGTCTGTGTTGTTATTGCCTGTGAGAAGGAAACTTCCTTGAAGATAGGGATTTTGGTTTTTATCTGTGTATCCTTACTGCTTACTCAAGCACTTTCTTTGTCATGACAGACTCTAGACTTTTGATTTCATTGGTTTTGCAATCTACTAAACTGAGGAAACTAACAACATAAATTTACATCTTTCTTGAAACTTAGCCCACAGCATACAAAATGTCAGTAATTTTACCAGGGGCACAGCTACCCTATGTGTCAAGGGGTGAACATGAACCCAAATTTTCTTGACTGCAATGCTAAGTCTTTGTCCTTTATGCCATGCATGCTTCTATTGACTAACACACAGGAGACATTTAATTCAAATCTGCTGAATAAAATACAATTGTATGAATTTGGTAATACATCTATTTACAGATGAGAAAATTAAGATCTTGAAAAATACGATGTGTTGTTTCCCATCATGTAACTATTAAATGATAGTCACAACTCAAATCAAGTTTTTTGACTCAGATTCAAGGAGCAAAATGAAGATTTATTTTTTTGTGATTTTTTAAATTTTTATTATTAATACTTTTTATTTGCAAAACATATATATGGGTAATTCCTAAACATTAACCCTTACAAAGCTTTCTGTTACAAATTTTTCCCCCCTACTCCCCATACCTCCCCTAGATAGCAGGATATCCACTACATGATAATTATGTTAGAATACTTAAATCAAACATATGTATAGTTATTGCCACACATCATTTTTTTTGTTCAGGAGAAATCGTTTCTATAAGAGAGAATAATCCGATAAAGGAAATACAATGCAAGCAAACATCAATAGAGAACATGAAAATGTTATGTTGTGGTCCACATTTCACATCCCTCTCTCTGGGTGCATATGGCCTTCTTCACTGAACAATTGTAATTGGTTTGAAGCATTTCATTGTTGAAGAGAGTCATGTCCATTAGAACTGATCCTCATATAGTACTGTTGTTGCCGTGTACAACGATCTGCTGGTTCTGCTCATCTCACTCAGCATCAGTTCATGCAAGTCTCTCCAGGCCTCTCTGAAATCGTCCTGTTGGTCGTTTCTTACAGAGCAATAATATTCCATAACATTCATATACCATAAAAATGAAGATTTATTAAGGAAAATGTTTAATTGCTTTTTTTGTTCTTCTAGATCTCTCTCTCTCTCTCTCTCTTTTTAAGAAGAAAGAAGAGAAATAAGACTGGCCAAGTACCTATACTTATTGACTCAGGAATAAAACAGTCAAATACTGTAAGTATCTTCTCTCTGCTGTATTTTATTTGTGCTAAAAATCTTCATTGGTGATTAAGTGATTTTTAAATCATGCTCTTTTTACCCTTTTATCTAATTTTATTTCTCTTTTTCATAACCTTAATCTATATTTAATATGATTAACATATATATAAATACATACACATATATACAATTACTTTAATCACACACCATGATTTTTAAGATATATTTTCAAATGTGTTCTACACATTCTTTTATATCTCCTGGGACTTGATGATAACACATAACAATCATCTCTTTCAAATAATAATAAAAGAAAAAAAAAACTACAAAATGACTGCCTAGGGGTAGCTAGGTGGTGCAGTGGATTGAGCCCTGAAGTCAGAGGATCCTGAGTTCAAATCTGATCTCAGGCACTTAACAGTTCCTAGCTGTGTGATCCTGGGCAAGTCACTTAATCCCAATTGCCTCAAAAAAAAAAAAGACTATCTATACAATATTTGTGGATTTCAATGGATCATAGAGAAATATATAAAAACAAAATTACTGCCCAACTTTAGATTAATAGGCAAGTGGCATTCCCCTTTTCTCCTCCAACCCCAGTCCCTCGTGTATCCCTATGGTGATACACTACAGAGCTGACTTTAGAAATGGGAATACCTAAGTTCAACACTGCTACTTACTAGCTGTATGACTCTGAGCAAGTCACATTTCTTAGACTTACAATTCAGACCAGTTTCTTGGTGAGTTAGGTTGCAATGGAATGATTCACTCATAGGCTATTCAACCACTAAGATTTGCTTATCTATAGCTGGAGAAGCCCTCTCAAGGTGGCTATGGATAAAAGATACACCTAATTAAGTAAGCTGAGCTAAGCTATCTTGGTTATCTGTCTTATTCACCAAACATTAAAGACTTCTTGGAACTTTTTGTTAATATCTTGTGCTCAGGTGAACAAGAAGTAATGTCAACATTGTCCCCTGAACCACTGAATTACTGTGGGTGGTTTCAAAACCTTCAAAGGAAAAATTTAGCTGAACTTACAGGGGAGAAAGAGTTAGAGTATTTTTCTTACCACATTACCTAACCTCTTATAGTTTCAGGCAGCTCTTTTAGAATATAAATTGAGATGAAGCATAATACACTAGTAAAGGAGTTTCCCATCCCAGTAAAATGGCAGGTCTAATTAAAATTAAAAAATTAAAAACATAGCACAGTAAAGTATACATCAGTTCTTTTCCCATGATTCCTTCATTTACCCATTTAATTAACATTTGCTGAATATTCCTATTCAGAAATGGAGAGATGAGAAATAGCATGTTCCTAACCTTATAAGCACTAGCTAATATAATAATATTATAGCTCTCAAAGGGTGTCCCCTTCAACCCTCTCCCCACTCCAGATGATAATAACTGGACAGAGAAAACAATTGTTATGAATATGATACTCTGTATTCTAAAATCACTTCATAGATACTTGTTAGTTGCATGATCTTGGGCAAGTCAAAATCTCAGTGCCTCAGTTGCTTCAGTTATAAAATGGGGATCATCATAGTAACCTCTATTTTGCAGATGGACCCCTAAGAGATTTTCTCAGGAGCATATAACAACCATCTGTCTAAAGAAGAAGTAAAACAGAGGCCTCTATATTCCAAGTCCAGAAATCCTATTGCTATACTCACATATTTCTGCTGCTTTTTCTAGAGTTATTAAGTCATTATATTTCCCTTTTCAAGGCAGAGCCTGTCTTCTCTAAAGGCTGTCTGATGAAGCAAAACAGTTTCTGATGCATAAAGGTTCTAAGAAATGTCATAAACTTTATCCTTTCATTGACTGCTTACTAAATAGACTCCTTCCTCCAGTTATCCTCAAGAAGGAATTGATGCATGGTGGCCTGAGCCAAGAAGATAACTTTGCTTTATGTGACACCACTTGAATATTCATGCAAAACTTAAAGCCTTTAAATAAATCTTTTTTTTCCTGAAAAATTTTAATTACCCAATGTTTTACAGGGAAATCATTTGATGGAGGAATCCAAGCTAATACCAATGCATCAAAAAGAAATTCTATAATTGTCTAATAAGTTTTGGAAGCAAACTTGTAAGGGTATGTTCAGTTTTCATTTTGCCAAGCCACCTATCATCTTTTAGCTTATTATTAAAATATTCCTGAACTATGCCCAAAGGGCTATAAAACTCTGCATACACATTGATCAAGAAGTGTCACTCCTGAGTCTGTACCCCAAAGAGATCATAAAACAGGGAAAAAGATCCTATATGAGCAAAAATATTCATAGCAGCTCTTTTCGTAGTGGCAAGGAATTGAAAATTGAATTGATGTCTATCAATTGGGGAATGGCTAATAAGCTATGATATATCTATATAATAGAATGTTATTGTTTTCCAAAAATGATAAGCAAGTTCATTTCAGAAAAATCTGGAAAGACTCACATAAATTGATGTGAGCAAAACAAGTATATACAGTACCAAAAACATTGCATGATGATCAGCTATGATAGACTTAGCTCTTCTCAGCAATGCATTGATCCAAGATAATGCTCACATTTCAAATATCTGCAAGGACATGGCCAGCAAGAGGAGATGATATGAAAGCCACATGGAGCAATATAAAAACATCGCATATGGAAACAGAGATCCTAGATTCAAATCCCACCTCTGGGTATGAACATTACAAATAGGTAAGTTTTTTTTTTTTATTTCTCAGATCCTCATTGACTTCATCTCTAAATTGAATAAGATTGACAAAATATTTTTAAGATTCCTTCCATGTATAGATTTATTGTATTATGATCCTATGAGTCATTAAAAGAGAAATCAGATATCATGAATTCTCTAAAAAAGTATCCAGGGTACCACTATCAAACCAGTCACCCAATCTCACAACCTAAATATCATCCCCAATTCATTCTCATATCCTATATCTAATCTGGGCCCAGGACCCATTGATTTTATTTCTGTAATATCTTTTGTATTCTCCACATTCCCTCTTCTGACACTACCATCATCTTAGTGGAGGTTCTCATCACCCCACCTCTAAACTACTGGAATTGTTTGCTAGTCATCTGCTTTTGCCTCAAGTCTCTTCCAACTCCAATCTTTATTCAGTTGTGAAACTGATGGTTTTATAAGTACAGGTCTGAAATATCACCTCCTTCCCCATTCAACAAATTCCATTGGCTCTTTTGAATTACCTTTAGGTTCAAATAGGAAATCCTCCATTTGTCTTTCAGAGGCCATGATAACCTGGCTCCTTCATACCTTTCCAGTATTTTTCCACATTATAGCTACTTTATGACCCAATGATACTGCCTTTTTTGCTCTTCCTCTGGCTCCCAACTTCATCCCCGTATATCTGGAATGATTAATCTCCTTCTCTTCTCTAAGTTTTCTTCAAGAATTATCTGGTGTTATTTACTGAAAGAATACTTCCCAGTCCTTCTTAATCTTAGTGTATATTCTTAGAAATAATCCCTAATTTATTTTATTTATCCATCGTATCTGGTTAGTACATTTTTTTTTCATTTTGTCACCCCCATGAAACTATTAACTCCTTGAGGGAATGGTACTCTCCTGTGTTCTTTTCCCCTTGGCATATAGTATAATGCCAGACATATAGTGAATGCTTAATAAATGCTAATTAAATAATTATTCTTAGGAAATTTACATTCTAAATTCTCTGCAACACACTCATGAGCTATATGGCAACTTTAAAAAGTGTGATTTTCTTTTCAAATTTAAAAATTCTCTGCTTAAGTAATTGAAGTTCATTCATGTTAAAATAGCCAACATCATCCTATGATGTTCTGATCATAATTTTAGATTATTCTAAATGTCCTTTTTATCTTTTGTTTAAATCTTGCAACAATTTTGACCATTTATTTGTTTTTCATTGTTTTCAAAGGATTAGCCACCAATCCTTAATCAGTAACTGGATTGTAATTAATCCAAAGGTTGTTTCATAAGAACTTTTCAATGATCAAGGGGCTTTTATAGTTTTCTTCAAAGCTTATCTTAAAAAGCTAAAATAAGCAGCTTAAATAAATTGGGCTTCCCCAATTCAAAAAGCAATTCCAAAACTAACTTTACAAAGTTTGTCTTGGGTAAGATTAAAGTTATATTCATAGAATTAAATATGTAGGCTATTTTTCATATATAGATCTTGGAGGTAGGAGACAGTGGGTAGATTTCTGGAATTAAAATCAGGAAAACAATAATACAAATACTGCTTTACACACTAGCTGTTTGATACTGGGAAAATAATTTATTAACCTTTCTAAGTCTCAGTTTCTCTCTCCATAAAAATGAAGGAGACTCAATAGCTTTGAAGGTCCTATCTGGCTCAAAATTTGCAATCCCAAGATCCCATTAAATAAGAACACTGAAAGAAGTAGATTCTGATTTCATGAGAATTTAAAAATTGTGGACTTCTTTGAGCAGTCTGGCTTTTGTCTGTATATAGAATTTTTATCAAAGTATATGTTCCATAGCAGATACCTAATAAATGATTGATTGGGACAAATTAATTGATCAATTACCTTTCAAACATTAGAGATGTCTTCCTACATTTATTGTGAATCCTCACTTGATACTGGAAGAGAAACAATGGAATTCAGTTTGGTTTAATCATGTTTGGGAAAAGCAAAATTCTATCCTCATAGTAATGAATTACTTACAATGAATAAGGAACAGGGAATCAGAGGACCTTGGTTCAATCACCATCTCTACAACTATGGGCATGTCAATTACTCTCAATTGACCTTAGTTTTCAAATAATAAATCAGGAAGTTGAACTACGTGTTTTGCGAGGTTCTTTCTATTCTTAGATCAATGATCTGGCCAAGAGAATTCTAGATTACAAGTCCCTCTTCTGTACCTTCCCTACCCACCTCTCTCAGGGTGAATGCAATTATTTTGCTTGAATTTATTATTATTGTTAAATCAAATGATTGCTTTTTCAGCAAGTGAAAATGAATGAATGGGTGATTGAGTGTGCATACTTTATTGCCTCTTGTGTGATATGGTAATTGACTCTCTTCCCCTACTTCCTCTCCCCAAATATTCCTCACTACAATTATAAAACTTACCCAATAAGATCTCAGACACCGCCTTTCTCCCTTAAATATAATATCATTTATATCACAACTTGGCTTCATTATTTTTTCCCTATGGTCGATTTAATACTATTTGAAAAAAAACTTCTTCTTTTCTAAGATTTGAAAGCTTTTGTAGGAATTGTCAATTGACAGATGCCATTTAGAAAAAAATTTACTTAAATACACAAATTTTCTCCATCGTTAAAAAAAAAAAACACATCTCTAATTTCAATTCCTTTCCCATGCCCAGGTACCAACTTCACTCATATATCCATAATCAACTTCAGAGGAGTGTTTAGAATCTGCAAGGGATACTGAACAAAGCAAGAATTCATGACAGAAATTTTTGCATTTCTGAATTTGAAATTGTCCCCAGTGTTAAACTCTTTTTAAAACACAAATACTTACTCATTTAGAAGTACATATTGAGGTCTTCAAATGGAGTTCTACAAAATAGAGGGGAAGGAACTTCCCCAGCAACTGTAAGTAGGTACTGAAATATATCCTTAAATTCGTAAATTAGTAATTTCTTCAGACTAAGAGTTGACAATTCAACCAATATTACAAATATTCATATTTTGATAGTTTTATTTGTTTGGTTTTTCCTTCTTTAGTTTTTATGACCATAGTAAATTTGTTCATGACTCCTATAAAATCTTTTGAAAAAGTTGTCTGTGTTTTCACTATTCAGTTCAGAATGTTCTATAATGTGGTTTAGGACAATAACAACTTCCATCTGGGAGTAATTTTCTTTCATTGCAGTAATTAAAACAAAAGGCTAAGGGATGTGGCACTTGTTTGCCTTGATTAGAGCTAAGGCTTACAGGAGACAAAGGTATAGTGAGAGAGTGTTCCATGTATAGAGGAAAACTTTTGCTACTGAAGCAATGTCAAATACACAAGGTCCATTTGGTTTGAATGTAGAAGACTTTAGAATGAGAAATCTGGACTCAGTCTGCAAAGATAATTTGGAGCCACAGTTGGAAGGATCATGTTTATTTTATCCTAAAGACAATAGGGAGCCACTGTGTTAATGAAACTGGGATAACAAAAGAAAACTTTGAAGGTCAGTCACTTAGCATTTGTTAAGCATTGCTTAAGAGCCAGACATTGTCCAAAGCAATGGAAATATAAATAGCAACAAAAAGAAACACGGGCCCTGTTCCCCAAAGAGCTTATATCCTAATTGGAGAAAACAACACGTAAAAAGAAGCTGAAAAGTTAGGGAGAATGGGGAATGGTAGACAAAGTGGGAGAGCAGTCTGAGGAATGAGATAAGGCTGGCCAGTATAACCTCTTTAAATGGAGATTGTGGGAAGAGCCAATTAGAAGGAGAGGTCATGGGGCAGAAAGTATAAAAAAGTTGTAAAGAAAGTATTGGATTTGGGTTCAAAGTCAGTCTCTTACCATTTGCATGAACTAGAGCAAATCAACCCAACTCTATAAGCCTCAGATTCCCAGTTGTAAATGAGGGGCTGAAGAACATGACCTTTCTAAGGGTTGTTTTAACTTTGTCTATTATGATGTTGTAGCAATTAGCAATTTTAATATAAAGATAGTAAAACAACTTGATCTGCATATTCTCAAACAATCCTTTTTGGGATTCAGAAGTCAGAATTGATTGAAACATAAATATCAACTTTGGATCCTAGGAACCATTTGCAATTTATTTTTCTTATTAAAGCTTTTTATTTGTATAACATATGTATGGGTAGTTCCCCAACATTCATCTTTACAAAGCTTTCCATTACAAATTTTAACCCCACTCCCCTCTCCTCCCCTAGATGGCAGGAAGTCCACTACATGTTAATAATGTTGAAATACTTGACAAGTTGTACAAGAAAAATCCTATCTACAAGAAAAAAAAAAGAATCAGAAAGGCAACACAATGCAAGCAAATGTCAATAGAGATCATGAAAATGTTACGTTGTGGTCCATATTTCATTTCCCTCTCTCTGGGTGTATATGGTTTTCTTCAGTGAACAATTGGAACTGGTTTGAGATAATTCTTTGTTGCAGAGAGCTATGTCCATCAGAATTGATCATCATGTAATACTGTTGCTGCTGTGTATGATGATCTCCTGGTTCTGCTCGTTTCACTCAGCATCAGTTCATGCAAGTCCCTCCAGGCCTCTCTGAAATCGTCCTGTTGGTCGTTTCTTACAGAGAAATAATATTCCATAACATTCATATACCATAATTTATTCAGCCACTCTCCAATTGATGGGCATCCCTTCAGTTTCCAGTTTCTAGCAACTACAAAAAGGGCTCCCACAAACATTCTTGCACAGGTGGGTCCCTTTCCCTCCTCTAAGATCTCTTTGGGATATAGGCCCAGTAGAAACACTGCTGGGTCAAAGGGTATGCACAGTTTGACAACTTTTTGAGCATAGCTCCAGATTGCTCTCCAGAATGGTTGGATCCATTCACAGTTCCACCAACAATGTATTAGTGTCCCAGTTTTCCCACATCCCCTCCAACATTCATCATTATCTTTTCCTGTCATTTTAGCCAATCTGACAGGTGTGTAGTGGTACCTCAGAGTTGTCTTAATTTGCATTTCTCTGATCAATAGTGATTTGGAGCAACTTTTCTTATGACTAGAGATGGTTTTAATTTCATCATCTATAAATTGACTGTTCATATTCCTTGACCACTTATCTATTGAAGAGTGCCTTGAATTCTTATATATATGAGACAATTCTCTATATATTTTAGAAATGAGGCCTTTATCAGAACCATTAAATGTAAAGATGATTTCCCAATTTGATGCTTCCCTCCTAATCTTGTCTGCATTTGTTTTGTTTATACAGAAACTTTTTAACTTAATATAATCAAAATTATCCATCTGGTGTTCAATTAGGAGTTCCAGGTCTTCTTTGGACATAAATTTATTCCATCTCCACAGGTCTGAGAGGTAAATTATATTACGTTCCTCTAACTTGCTTACGAAGTCCCTCTTTATATCTAGATCATAAACCCATTTAGATCTTATCTTGGTATGTGGTGTTAGGTATGGGTCAAGCCCTAATTTCTTCCACACTGGTTTCCAATTTTCCCAGCAGTTTTTGCCAAATACTGAGTATTTATCCCAAAAGCTGGGGTCTTTGGGTTTATCGAACAGTAGATTGTTAAGGTTATTGCCTAGATTGTCCTGATATCCTATCCTGTGCCACTGATCGACTGCTCTATTTCTTAGCCAGTACCAAACGGTTTTGATGACTGCTGCTTTATAATATAGTTTTAGATCTGGTACAGCAAGGCCACCTTCATCTGCCTTTTTTTTCATTAATCCCCTTGAAATCCTTGACCTTTTGTTCTTCCAAATGAACTTTGCTACTATTTTTTCTAGATCTGTAAAATAATTTCTTGGGAGTTTGATTGGTATGGCACTAAATAAGTAGATTAGTTTGGGTAGTATTGTCATTTTTATTATGTTCGCTCTGCCTACCCATGAGCACTTAATATTTTTCCAATTGATTAGGTCTGATTTTATTTGTGTGGAAAGTGTTTTGTAATTGAGTTCGTATAGTTTCTGACTTTTCCTTGGCAGATAGATTCCCAAATA
>JAJPUD010009400.1:0-10000 GCA_023553655.1 Myrmecobius fasciatus
CACACACACACACACACACACACACACACACACACACACACACACACGGTTTTTGAAGAAGCCACCAGAAACACAGTATCTTGCAAAAATAAAGTGATCAGAAATCACATTTCTATGAATGGAGCTCCCACAGGTAGCAAGGGGAGTATCAAGGATAGCTTTCAAGGAGACAAATCTGGCATCTCCTCCCTCTATATTTCTTGTCCCCCTCATTTCTCTAAGAGTAACTTTGGTTCCTGCCAAAGAAGCAGGAGGTTGGGGACAGATGCTGGCCATTCCACTTTCCTCAGAGAGAAAGATTAAGAGGCTAGAATTGTAACTTTTAGATTAAAACTAAACTTTGATTGCCAGAGAAAAAGTCCTAATTTTTATATCCAAAACTAAAGCCCTTTCCCAGCAGATGCCAGTTTCACAATGAACAAACACATCAAATAGCAAAGAAACCTATTTATCCATATTGATAACAAAACAGAAACTAGAGAAAATATAATTATGAGTCATACCAGACAATACAGACTGAAGAAGCTCTTCCACTGAGAGCAGGATAACAGCTCAATCGACAGTAAGCCTTAAACATCTTTCAAGAGAAAGTGTCCTATTGTCTTTAGTATAGCAAGCTGGGCATAGGGACATGATAGAGATTGCCAGCTCCTCTTATGTTGGCTCTTTCCCAGATTTTTTTTCCCTTCAATGAGGATGGCCTCTTGCATACTTTCTCTTAAAGCTGGAAGCCAGAAGAACCTACAAATACTGAAGAGACCAGATATTTTTTCTCTTGCTTTTGCAAATCCCACTCTTCTTCTCAGACAGATGTGGGGAATTTCTCTTAATTGATAAGAGACCTATATCTATGGACTTTGAAACTTGCAGCCAAGTCAAACTAGGAAATAGATGAAGGGAAAAGAATGGAATTACAACTCTTTGTTCTTTGCCAGCAGAAAGGATACTCTGAAAATAGAGGTTAGCCTAGGAGACCAGGAAGGTAAGGGAATGATGTCCCTTTGATCTCTTGCTGGTAGGAAAACCAACCCAGGAGTCTAATTTATATGCTATAACCTTTGTGAGCAGAAAGGAGGCAATTCAGGAGATGAAGCATGCAGTGAGTGGAATGCATACCTGTCTCTCTCCCACCTTTAAAGTCAGGAAGAGGAATAGTGTCACTGTCCCCAGCAGTCAGGAAAAACTACTTTCTGTGATTATATCAGCTAAGCAAGAGGGCAAAGTATTCACTCCTCTTCCTCCATCTCTCTCCTTTATTCCCAACCTCCCAAATATTTTACAGGGCCTTTCTAGTTATTTCTTAATTGGATTAAGATGTGGCTTAATGAACTATACCCAAAGAGTAATCATTGACTGCCAACGTGAAAAGTTGGTCTCATTTGGAAAGCCTCAGGGTTCTATTTCTGGTCGTGTACTATTAAAATCTGTATCATTTATTGTTTAAATCATAATATGAACAGAGTTCTTATCAAATGCACAAATGACACAAAGATGGGAGGGACTGCTAACAGCTAGGGTAATGATTTAAATGGTATTTTATTAACAGCTAAATCTAAATAATTGAAGTTTATTAGCTATAAGTTTACAATTTGAGCTTAAAAAAATCAACTTCAAAATGAGAGAAACTTGGCCAGGGAGAAGTTTGTTTGTGAACTGGTAGTTTTACTGGAAATTTGGAAAACTCAATATGAATTAACAGTATTATGTAATAGTCAAGAAAACTAATTTAATTTTAAACTAAGATCATGAGAAACAGTACACGGCACTACAGAAGTGACATTTCTGTTGTACTCTGTTCTTGGGTATCTTACTCTTTTCTGGTGTTACAGTTTAGGAAAGGTATTGATAAACTTGAATGTGTCCAGAAGAAGGGATTCAGGATAATGAAGGCAATAAAATTATGCCATATGAATATATCAATTAAAAATCTTGAGACAGTTTAGATAAATATTTAAAGTACTATTATACAAAAAGATTAACTAGTCTTATTATCTGGATTTTTATGAGGCCTCTTTTTTTTTTTAACTAACCTACAATATGTTTCATAAACAGTATGTAGAATAATAAAATCTATAAATAAAATGTAAAAAAAATTTAAAAATCACTGTACACTTGAGTTCAAAACACAGAAATTTTCTAAAGAAATTTATCAGAAATTGACTTTACATCAGTTACCTTTTCCAAATCCCTTGATTGCTATCCAGGAAATTGTAATTAATCCACTGCTAAACACTACCAAAAAGGAAAACAGAGATGCAAACAAGACTTCATAGTCATTAAAAAGATGCATTTTTCCATCTCATTTTAATTTTATGAAATTAAGATCAGTTACACTGAAAAGAAATGCAAATTGAAATGAAGATCACCTTAAGCAGATAGGAAAGTATTTCAAATGGAGAGATATTTATAGAAGTTTGGCAAAGTAATAAAAACCACTAATTAGACAGTGATTTCTAGCTGCCTTTCTTATATCTCCATAATTAGGGAGCTTTAAGAATGCTGTTAATCTTTAAGGAAATATCCATGAGTAAAGAGAACTCTAGAGTTGTAAATGTTAATTATTGGCATTGTCTAACAACATGTTTGTAAGAATGAACAGTCTGTAAAACTATTGAAGAAAATAGGAGATTCATGTTTAGTAAGGAAGAAGTACAATGTTCGGTAGTGATTAGTGACATTGCCTAATAGATCACCCTTTTGCCCCCTGACTCAGACCATTATTCTTATATTTGCCTAATTCTCTATGAGTATCAGAACTATGCGGCATATATAGTATGAATGACTAGACATAATCACACATATCTACACATTGGATATTTCATAAACTTAATATATTAATTAACCCTCAAGTGTATACCTTCAAATACATATATGTATAGAAGTTTTATATTTGTATTTTTGTTTGTATGTATGTTTGTATCTTGAGATACAGCTCCAAGTTCAAAGCAATTAAAGTAACTAAACAATTATATTATTTTACAACAATTTGATAATCTAAAGGTTAAACTTAAAGGTTAATTTATATATGCTCTTGTATATCAAAAAAGATAAAAGGTCAAAATATTTATTGCTACTTTAAGAAGCATAATGAGTTGGGACTAAATTATTTTATTATACAAATATACATATGTATGTATATTTCTTATTCAAACTATTACATTGAAGATATATGATTACATTATTTCAACAAAAAATTAACAAGAAGGAAAATTTAGGCGCATACAGAAGGATGGAAAAATTAGGTTTGAAAGCCCTTTGGCTTTTTTTGAATGAGAGCATTAAGGAATACACATATTCCTTTGCATCACATATTATTTTACAAAAAGATCATGTATCAAATTCTCTCATTTTGTATTATAGTTAAGCACTATAATTTATTATACTATTTTAATGTTGTTAAATACTATAATATAAATATAAATGTATATGCATTTCTGGCATATGTCTCTAACTGCAAGCTTGATATGGAATGGTGGCAGGGTTTTTTTTCAACTTTGTATCTGCTCTGACACCTTACAAAAGTCTCTGTATACTGCATGCATTTAATAAATATTTGTTTAACTCAACATAATGGGCTGCAGATTATAAAACTGAGTTTTTTGAAAAACCTACAGCTTTTAATACCTAGGACTAGAAACCTATAGCTTTTAATAACTAGGACTAGAATATCTAGGAACAGAAATAATGAGGGTGGAGTTGAATTAATCCTTGCTAGCTGGGAGTGGCACTATCTGGAGAAAGCCTGAATTTTACAGTCCAAACTATTAATTCTTAATTAAACTTTTTGCTCTCTTTAATAGGGCTTTTATTACAGTCCCACCCCTTGTTGGGACTTCCGGTTGAATTCCTGCTCAAATTCTTTGCATTGACAAAACCCTATAAAAAAACCTATCTATACTCCCTTTCCTTGCTATAACCTCGTATGCAATGTAGCCTGCTGTTAGCAGCATAACAAAATCCTTGCCTCTTGATTTGGAGATGATCCGCAAAACCCACACATTTTTTGGAAGCATCTCATGAAACCAGTCTGTAACCTCAATATATTTCTGGGTTCCAATACTCCCACATCCCAACGGATAATTATGGAAGGGCAATGAGAGACAAGCATGATAAAGGAAGAGCACTGGACTTGAGTGTCAGGAAAATTTAAATGCAAATTCTATCTTAGATACTTATTAGCTATGTGACACTGGGCAAATCTTTTAAACTTTTTAGGTCTCCATAAAATGAGGGAGTTGGATTCAGTAGCCTCTTATACCTCTTCTGACTTGAAATTTAAGATCAATAAGAGACAAAATGCCTTACCAAGAACTCCACCGACTTGCTGACAAATCCAGGAAAAGATTTTATTTTATGTTCTTGCAAGAGCTGATGTCTAAGCCAGGAGGCACATTTAGAATCAATGTCTTTTTATATTCTATTACCAAAAATCCTAATTTTTGGTCCCTCTCCTAATTCCATATTGACTAATACTCCAGAGGTTATTGACTATCTGTAGTGCTTAATTCCCCCATGTGTGAATACCTGATTATATTTCCCCTTGGTGGTCACTTTTTATGGGCTTAGTTCAGCCCCTCCCATGATTCCCAATTGGCTAGATACTACAGAGATTACAGCCTTTATGCAGAGCCTAATTACCCCACGTGAATCTGAGTCCCCCGCCCTGATTATATTTCATAGCATGTTTCTTATTCTAATTTATGGCTTCCCTCGTAAGTTTTGTAACCTTTGATTCTTAAGGTTTCATTTCTTAGGTTTCAGTTTCATTTCTCTGAATTAATTTAAATTTTGTAACTCTATGGAAACTAAACACTTATCCCATTCTAACAGATCTTATGGTCTTGTAGTGTGGAAGTAACTATGCAAAGATATTTAATGAAGTAGGATGTAGGAAATTTCATAAATATTAGGCCAAATATTAAACCTATGGGTGCATTTGAACATATGGAATTTAAAAATAACAATTTATTTTTAAAAAATATTTACCAAAATATCTTTGTCATCTGAATAAGGATTTGTTTAGTCACTATATACATATATATATTATATAGCTATAATAATTTATAAGAGGAATAAAAATGAAATAGTAATTCATTTATTTTATTTATTTCTTGGATAGAGATTTTAAATTCATACAACATACACCAGTAACTATGCTGAATAATATTTGCTGTTTGAAATTTAATCTAAATACTTGATTTCCATTTTACTATAATTTCCCTTTAAACATAGTAATCCACTGATACTTTTATTTCTTAATTACAAGATCAGTTGTTAAGTCTATAAGATATCTCCTGGGGAAATTATTTATCACAATTGAAAAGGCTGTCAGGAATCTATATATTTTGTATTCTTTTCTATAGTTGATTTCCCCTATATTCCCTCTATTTTTATCACCTCAAAATTTCTCCATACAAAGGTGTTTCCTAGCTTGTTCCCTAAATTTTAAGGAATTTCAAGGAGAAAAAATAATAATTAGTAAACATGTGGAGCCACTAAACTGTCTACACTTCTGATTTCTAAATCACCTATTACCTTACCTTCTTATGCTTCAGCTTCTCCACTGATTAAAAATAAAATAAAACAGTGTCTTTTAAGAATATTTCTTTCTTTTTTGGGGGAAAAATCCCTAGAACTCAGAAATATGCAAACTACTCATAAGAATACAAGTTACTTGATGGAAATTTCTTCTTGATATATCCACTTTTCAAATATTTCACATGTATATTGCTTTTTTTTCTAATCACAATTGGTTAATGTAGTTCTTTTGAAAAAATCTCAGAAGTCAGCCTCCACAGAGATTTAATCATTTTTTGCATGATTGCTTCTTTTAAGAATTTCATTTTATTTAATGAGTTAAAAAGAAATGAATATCATACCAAGTAAGTTAGGTTCACTCTTATCAGATTCCTTTAAAAGCAAAACCATCAGCACTATCACTTACTTCCTGCAATGTCTATGCAAATGAAATAAAAATTTATAGTAGGAATTGCCTTAATTTCTGGAAAGGGAATTTTGTACGAACGGGAACAATAGTATTACTCTAGTCATTTACTGCTTATTTTCTGCTTTTAAACTTGTTTTGCAATCATTATCAATTATTTCAATATAAATTAACAAAAATTCTTTCTTTCCTTTTATTCATTACATTTTAGAGTTAGAGCTTATCTACCTTATTAAACTGTCTTCTAAAACTTCCCCAGCAAAGAAATAGATGCAGGGATGACTAATGAATGGAATCTCTGGAGAGAAAGACTCAATAAAGCTAAAAGCAAAAGTAGATGATGTACAAATAGCACATTTTTTTTTCTTTTTTTGACTCAATGGATAGAGTATTGGCTTAGAGAATGCAAAGCCTTGAATTCAAATTCAGCTTCAGACACTTAGTTGTCATGTGACCCTGGACAATTCCCTTGAATCTCTTTCTGCTTCAGTTTACTCTTTGTAAATGAGGATAATAATAGCACTCATGTCTAGTGTTGTTGTTAGAAGCAAATGAAAAAGAAATTATATAAACTGTTTTGCAAAGTGTAAAACATTATATAAATAATAGCTATTATTTTTTCTTTAAGTCGCAGAATACAGATATTATAAACATGTTTTGATCATTTTTAGATTCCTTTCACGAGCCAGAATATGTACAATGATTAGTATTCACAATTTAAATTCTTATTTCAGATAATCCTGTAACTAAAATATAGACTCCTCAAACTCATATTCTTTATAAATAGTTTTGAAATAGGACTTAAAATTAATTGTTCAGTGACATGATTCAGATGGATTACTGGGAACTCACTTTATTCAATATAAAATAATTTACAGCAGAGAAATAATAAAGAATATGTTGTCAGCAGCTGCAATAATTAGTATTGGTTTAAATTATTTTTAAAATGTGGTCTGAGCACAATTTTAAAAAAGGCAATAGTGCATTCTCTATTCTTTTATAGAACAATTGAAGATATCATCATAAATTTCTTCACTGCCCTTGGAAAGAGATATCAAAGGTATTATATGCCAAAATGGATTTTGCTGGCAAGAATTAATAATAATAGTTTGATCCAACTCAAGCAAGGCTACCCATTTATGCTTCTGCTTTATAGTTAGTTGTTTTAATATTTTCAAAATCGATGTTTAATGGAGACTAATATTTTCTCAGAATAGATAGAATGGTCAACACATAAGAAACACACAAGAAAATAGAAAAAGACCCTAATGAAGTCCATGGTACCTCTTACTCAGAAATGAGGAGGGACCAATCCCAAGAAGAATTCCTATAGTTTCTGGAAGGTTTTATAACTTCTGGAAAGGTTGTTGTGTCTTTTATTCCTTCCATCATAAACTGAATACATAAACTAATACCATTCTTGTAACTCAACAATTACTGCTCAAGAAGTGTTTGTCATAAATCATTTGATCTACAAACGATCGGTTCAAAAACGAAATTCAATGAGACCAGGTGACGTTTTCTCCAAAAGTCTATGAGATGGAGTGGGTCAGACCTTAGGCTCAAGTTGCGGGAAGTCACGATCTCTAGGTCTAGCGTTCTATAGGACAAGAAAAGTCAGATCTTAGGTCTAAACTTCAGGAAGAGACAGGAAGTGACATGACCCACAGGAAGCAGGCAACTTTGGTGACCATTGGTCAATGATGATTACTTCCTTTTAGTCTATCCAATGAAAAGGCTTGGGGTCTTTTGCTATTTAACCCACTTTACTGTTTCCGGCTTGTCAGATCAAGCACATGTTGGGAGCTGATCTCAGCTCTTGGAATAGCCTCTTCTTGCAAGGACTGAATAAATGCCTTGTCTTTGTACATGAAGATGTCTCTGATTGGTTGATTTATGTAAAAGGGTCCAGCATACCCCAAACAGAAATGGAAAAGTTTTACTTCAAATTTAAACATAAGGGGGCAGCTAGGTGGAGCAGTGGATAGAGCACCAGCCCTGAAGTCAAGAGGACCTGAGTTCAAATGTGGTCTCAGGCACTTAGCACTTCCTACCTGTGTGACTTTAGGCAAGTCACTAAATCCCAATTGCCTCAGCAAAAAAAGAAAAAAAAAATAAAATAAGGATATCAGAGAGGATTCTGGAAAAATGAAAGAATAGATTTTAAAAAAAATAAACTTTTGGCTCTCCATATTTCCATACTTAGAACTTTGCCTTAGCTGAAATAAACTAGTATAGGTAAAGCAGCTGTTCTCCTAAAACAACCTGAAAAGGATCCCCAGGATAGACCTGGGGGGGAGGAGATAACAGAGGTTCAGCTAAAGTGCAAACACCTCCAAGGCAACTCAATCAACAAAGAATAGGCCTGGGGCAATTGGGGTTGGGAGGTGCCCTCATTTTTAGAAACTTTCATCTCTGGAACCTCATGTAGCCTGCTGAGTAGAAGTTTATTTAGAAGAACAAAAAGTCAACAACTTCAAAGTAACTGGGAGAAAAGATGTAAAAGAAGCAGATTCAATAGTATAATACTTTAATCCATATTATGAGAGCATTGTTGAACTATAAAATAAATAATTTTGATTATTTTAAATTAAAATTTTCTTACATAAATAAAAATTATGCAATCAAGAATAGAAAGAATGCAAAAATGGGAAAAACTTTAATAGACAATCTCTCAGATAGAATATGATTGAATTGGAAAATTGCTGTGGTCTAGGAAATAGTGAGCTTGTAGATTTAGAAAAATATAGAAAGAAGAGGAAATTACTTAGTCCCATTTTAGAAAAAGAAATTGAACAAGCTATTTATCAACTCCCTAAGGAAAAAATCTCCAAGGCCAGATGTATTTACATATGTATTCTATCAAACATTTAAATTCCAATTAATTCCAATCCTATACAAACTATTTGGAAAAACAAGGAAAGGAGTCCTACCAAATTCCTTTTATGACACAGATATGGTGCTGATACCTAAACCAGGTAGGGTCAAAACAGAGAAAGAAAATTAGAGACCAATTTCCCTAATGAATATTGATGCAAAAATCTTAAATAAAATATTAACAAAGAGATTACAGCAAGTTATCCCCAGGATAATATACCATGACCGAGTAGGATTTATACCAGGAATGCAGGACTGGTTCAATATTAGGAAAACTATTAGCATAATTGACTACACCAATAATCAAACTAACAAAAGACATATCTCAATAGATGCAGAAAAAGCATTTGACAAAATCCAATACCCATTCCTATTCAAAACACTAAAGAATATAGGAATAAATGGAGTTTTCCTCAAAATGATCACTAGCATCTATTTAAAACCATCAGCAAGAATCATATATAATGGGGTTAAACTAGAACCATTTCCAATAAGATCAGGGGTGAAACAAGGTTGCCCACTATCACTATTACTATTTAATATTATATTAGAAATGTTAGCTTTGGCAATAACAGAAGAAAAAGAAATTAGAGTATTAATGAGATCAAATTATCACTCTGCAAATGATATGATGATATACTTATTGAATCCTAGAGAATCAACTAAAAAACTACTAGAAATAATTCACTACTTAGCAAAGTTACAGGATATAAATTAAACCACATAAATCATCAACATTTCTATATGTTACCAGCAGCAAGAGATACAAAGATAAATTTCATTTAAAATAATTATAGATAATATAAAATATTTGGGAGTCTACCTGCCATGGCAAAGTCAGGAACTATATGAACACAATTATAAAACACTTTCCACACAAAGTCAGATATAATCAATTGGAAAAAAGTCAAGTGCTCATGGGTAGGTCAAGCTAATATAATAAAAATGACAATATTACTAAATTAATTTTCTTATTCAGTACCATATGAATCAAACTCCCAATAAATTATTTTACAGAGCTAGAAAAAAAGTAATATAGTTCATCTGGAACAACAAAAAGTCATGAATTTCAAGGGAATTAATGGAAAAAATTCAGTGAAAGTGGCCTAGCTGTAACAGACCTAAAACTATATTATAAAGCAGCAGTCATCAAAACCATTTGGTACTGGCTAAGAAATA
>JAJPUD010009400.1:13071-75464 GCA_023553655.1 Myrmecobius fasciatus
AGGAAGGAAGGGAGGGAGGGAGGAAGGAAGGGAGGGAGGAAGGAAGTTCCATTCTGAGGATCAATTTGGAATTATGCTCAAAGGGCTATGAAACTCTGTATATCCTTTGATCTAGCACTGCCATTCCCCAATTGATTAGCTATGCTGTGGGAGTATGCCTGGGATACAAATTATACAGAGCTCTCAATGGAAAATCATTGAAGGATTTCACAATTTAGGAATGAGAGTGGAATCTATCTTTTTAAATGTTTTAAACTGATCTGGTGTCTTTCATTTCTATCAAATTAATAGTTATGCAATTAGCATATTTGTCCTGGAAATTAGCATCACAAAGAATTGACATGAATTAATGACTCCGAAACAAGTCCCCATAAAGGCAAGTCATATCTCAACTTTCTTTATCTTTTTCTACTGGCAGGAAAATCACTGTCAATCCTAAAAAAATTCAATCCCTCCAGGCTACATTGAAGATAAACTGAATTTTGAGGACAGCCCTCAGTGGAAAGTAGAGGAGGTCCAAATTCAGACAACCCAACTGGAGAACTAAAAAGATAGTTACTTGCAATTGTCTTCAAGGCACAATTCTTAGAGATATCAAGAACATTTTTTTGGTTTTCTCCTCACTGAATGATCACAGATAATTTGCTTTCTAATTTTTGAAGGGTGGGTAAGTGACCTTAAAGTGTACAACTACCACTTCTGAAGTTATGACCCTTCTAAAGATATGATCCTTTGGTGATACACACCAGAAACATAGACACCAATCTGGCTTGTTCACCTCTGCCCAACTCACTGTCTAATTCAACAACAATGTCCTGATGACTACATCAGTTTTTCTGAGCTAGATCCGACTCATATTCTTTGGTAATTAAGGTTTAATATCAGAATGAAAAGAGATTCTTATTGACTATTCAATAGTCAGCAAAAAGGCATGCCTGTTGATTTGATGGTGGTGAAAGTTACTGGATCAACTTAAAATATTTAAAAAAGACAGTTTCCACTGTCATTCCCAAATTATGAAAGGCTTCTGGGACTTCCATTGAGAGCTCTGTAAAGTTCAGGTACCAGGAATATACTTACATCTCAGAAAAAATGGCTAGTCCTTACTTATGACAAATATAGTATGTAAATGGCAATACATGATAATAATCAATAAAACAGGAAGATAACCAATAGAGGATATTAAGGATATCCGAAATTCTTTCAACTAAGCAAAACCTCTATACCTCTAAATATAGACTAGAGAACTAATTAGAACTAGAGTACTTCCCTAGAGAACAGATTCTTTCTTTTGTCTCTTTCTGTATCCTTGGAACTTAGCATAGTGCAGATGTTTAATTAATGTCTATTGGCTGACTGAGTTATATAGTGTGCTCTGACAGTTATCAAGGATCAGAGTAATTTGCAATAATCTCATGCCTTTTTTTTTTTTTTTTTTTTTTGAACTGGGATAGCTAGGATAATGTCAAGAGTCTTTGGCCCCAGAGTCTTAAGGATGGTTTTTATGGAAACAGAGAATTAGTATATTGCTCTCTATACAACATGTAAAAGAATGAGTTAAAAAAAAAACCCTGTTAATCATTTAAATCAATGTACTCTATTCAAATTTATTCCATTTATCAAACATTTATTAAATACTTCCCCGTTGTGTGCAAAATACTTTTTATCACTGGAGAGTACAATGACTGATATGAAACAGAATATAACTATCAAGGAACTTAAAATATAATTTGGAGTGGAAATTATATTAAAAATAATTATGATATAAGGAAAAAATAAGATTAGTACAAAAGAGAAGACAAAGAAAAATTATTGATATATAAAGAAGGAAAGCTCATTTTCCTCTTGAGTATGTTAGGAAAGTCATCATGAAGTATGTAATTTTTGAATCGGGTCCTGAATAAAAAGAGGGACTTCAATAGGTTATATGTGGATAGAGTATGTCAAACAAATTGGGGAGGGGAAGGACCAATGTGAACAGGAGATAGGAAAGAAGAAATTTAGTTTAAAAAAAATAATAATTTCAATCAAAATGTTTAAAACCTAGAATATAAATCCCTCAAGTATAGGGGAATATTTTGGTTTTGGTTTTTTGGTTTTTTTATTTCCCTGGTGCTTAACATAGTTGCATGCACACATTAAGTGCTTAATGTTTGTTGAATTTAATTAAATTGTAGAGGGCTTTGAATAATGTAATCAGTATTTTATGTTGCAAATAATATGCTTTAACAACATGCAAATATTTTTGAGTAAAGGAATGACATGATCAGAATTGCGTGATTCTACAAAAGTTTGAAGGTATAAGCAGCAAATGTCATTGGGAAGTTAAGCAGGATGAGTTGTTAACTATCCAACAAACCATTGGACTTAATAGAGTATCCTTTTCTTTTAGTAGGTGGAGCTTCCATAGAAGCTTATTCCCCTTCAGAAGCATGGTTTTTCCTTACTAAAGTTTTTTTTTTTCTTTCTAATATTCTTTCTAAATGCTTTTCCTTTATAAGAACCTCACTCCATTTCCTTTTGTGGGAATATAAGTGTCTATTAAACCTTCAAACTCCTGGAAACTGCAGGAAACTCCCCTGTGCACTAAGTGCCATGGAAGCTAGCAAAAAGGGAAAGTAAAAGGCACATTGCTGTACCTGTTCCTTCACAGTATGCTTTTTTTTTTTAACAAGAAAATACTGACCCTAGTTTCATTTGAGGCATGCTGAATGTAACATCAACCTTTCCTATTTTGCTCACACAGTTCTAAATTTGCTCTAAGCCCTTAGGTCAGTTTCCTTTAAAAAGATAGTCTCCTGTCTCTGAATAGGGCATGATCTTTATGTCTTCCCATCTTTCACAGTTTCCTTTTCCAATTGTCCTTGTACATGCAATTATGGAATATTTTCTTCCCTTTAGTCTCTTCATTATCAAGCACAATCTAGATCCCGCATCCTCAAACCAAGAAATAGTCTATCAGATTTAAATAACTGTTGTATAGAGTAATTCAAATTCACAGCTTCTTCAATCCTCATGAGAACAGCTACATTTGGGACCTACTTGAGAAAAGATGATTTGATAACTGATTAGTTTTAATTTTGTGCATGGATTCCTACACAAGTACAGTTCAAAACAAAACTGGTAAATCTTACTTGAGGTTCACATCCTGAGGGAGGTTGGATCTCTTATAGTATTTCTATTTTCTTTTAGTCAAGCTATATAAACTGGAACTTTAAGTCCTTACAGTATTGAACTTGCCACTCTATAGAGGGATCTTTTTGGTCTGAAAGATTCATAGTATTCTTCTGAAAGTCTCAGGGAGTAATAAATATAAGCATTCTTTAAAAGACTAAAAGTCAGACACAGAAAAAGCTACAATATGCTATATAATTTTAACCATCATTATCAGTTGCCATTATTGTTCTTATTTCTCTTAGCATTAGAAACTCAAAGTTATTAATTGATGACTGAAGTCAGAAGGTAATATAATGCTTGAGGAAGAATCATTTCCATCTTTATGCTTTATGCTTTCACAATATTTGTATGTTTCTTTTAAAACCATTCTTAAACATCCTGCTAGAATTCAAAATCCACAGGGTCTTCTACTTCATTAGGTATTGATTTCATTTTTCTTTAGACTTATAAAATTTATTCATAAATACCTTGATCTACTTAGTCGATCTAGGAGCCAATATTCCCTTCTGTTATTAGTATCTTCCCTGTAGGTTTATCTGTTTAAGCTCAAGGCTTTTAACTGAATTTTCTTCCTTTTGAGAGGTTTGATAATTTTACTTTCTGCCTTCAATTTCTCCACGGCTCACTTTCTGACCCTTTCCCCTTTGATGGTTGTTTCCCTGAGGGCTGGACCTCAAAGCTGTCTCAGCTTCCTCCCACATTGGGAAATTCAAACTTTACAATATCCACCTCTGCTAATAGTGGCTTTTAGGGACTCACTTGGGTGCTGGGATCTTTTCCCCAGGTTTTGTGGAGTATCATACAGCTACAGATACATATCCTAGCTGTTTCCCTCTAATCTTCAATTCTCTGGAAAGAACAGAATCCTGACACACTACTCTTCCAACAAGGACTTTTGCCTTTTGGTTTTCTGAGAGGATAAGGAATATGGCAAAGAAGAATTAAATTAGAATTTAATTCTGTTTCAAGCCTGTGGGTTGGTTTGTACCACCTTGCTAGAGCATGATGGCTGGTAGAGATGGGGGTGTTGAAGAAGTCATTAGGGGCTAACTTTCTTTGCTTCTAGCTCATCTGATTGTTACTTTGTTATAATTGTTAGCAAGAATGTGAAAATAAATGTTTAACAACCAGCTTTTCATACAAACATATGCACATATATGTATGTATATGCATATGTATATGTAATTTTAAAGGTTAGTCTGTATTATTAACATTTTTTTCATCACTTTCAAAAGTCTAGATAACCAACAAGTTGAAAGCTGATTTGTAGCATTTGCCATTTTCAAAGATATAAATGTTCACACTGAAAATTTAACAACTGGCTCTTATAAGCCACATAGGCTGACTCTGCCATGTTAATGGGGGGAGGGGTTCCTTAGTATTCTAAACCATGAAGGCAGTTAAAATAGTTTTCTCTCTTTCATGTAATTATTGTTTTTTTTTAGAAGTTGTAAGGAATGGAGAGAATGTCTTGTTTTCAATCTTGCAATCACATGATCTCATAGATTATTTCTCATGTTTTCTTAAAAATTTGTACTTGCCCTTTATGCTGCCATTCCAACTCATGCCAGGTACATTTGGGTGAGACTGTAAGATCTAAAAGAGTTTTGGCAAAACTTATGTATCAACAGATTTAGCACATCAGTTAATTGGATATTTCAGATAGTAATAAAATTATTGTTTTATAGGCATGAGCAAAAAAAGAGAATTAATTTACTGTTGGGTTGCTTCATCTATACCCCATTTGTTGTTTCTTAGACTTAAAAATAGATGTAAAAACTATTCCCTCAAAGAAAGAGAAACATTGGCATTTAGCAATATTAGTTTTTATTTGATTAGTGGAAATGGGTACAAAGAATTTAAAGGAAACTCTTTTATCTAAATAACCCTGATGTCAAAGACATAAAGATCTTTGGGGGATTTAAAAAAATCACCAAATAACAAAATCTAAGCATTGCTGTCAAAAGCATATCACCTAATTTGTCAGTAAACAAGAATTGTTTCTACCACATATCACATTCAGTCCTATGTTTGCTTGGAAAACCTGTTTGCTCTACTTTGGTTAGATTTCATTTCAGTCATTTCATTGAGCTCAGATTTGCTTTTTCAATATCTATACATTCATCCTAGTTCTCTCTGGAACCAAACAGAACATAACTCCTACCAAGTCTTTAATTTGAAGACAACTACAAAATTCTCCATAAACTACTTCTGGTTAAATTTCTTCATTTCCTCATATGGCATGATTTTCAGCTCTTTCAACATCCTTCCAGGTTACCTTGCTTTGGGGTCTGTTTAGTTTATCAAGATCTTTTCTAAAATGTGACATCTAAAGCTAAACATTATACTTCAGGTGATGTCTGTCCAAGTGACTATCACTTCCTTTATTCTGGACATTGTGCATTCTCTAATTACACATAGTAGAGTATTTGGATTTTTGTTCCATATCACTGTTAACTCATATTGAGTTTATAGTTCACTAAAACATGATCTCATTATCGAAAGTATTACTATACAGACATGTTGCTTTCATTCTGTGGTCATTAAGCTGGTTATTGAAATCAAATAAAAATGTTACAATAGAACAAAGATTTCTTCCTATTAAATTTCATCTTATTTATTCTAACTTATCTACTCATATTTTTGTCATTGAATATGTTAGTAATCTCTCCAAGTTTTGTATCATCTTAAAATTTGAATAGTGTATCATCTATACCTTCATCTAAGTTTAAAAAATGTTGAAGAATATAGGATTCCTGAGATGCTTTATTAGAACTCTATCTCCAAATGGACATTGACTCTATATTATTTATTAAGCCATGCTGGCTTTTAGTGACTACTGTTTTCTGTGTGTTCACAGTACATACCCTTGTAAATGTGTTCTAGAACTCTATTTTGCTAGGCTTATAAGTCAAACTCAGTGTCTTGTAGTTTCAAACTCTAATCTCTTCCCTTTTTAAAAATTGGGACATCTGTTCTTTTTCAGTTCTACAATGCCTTTGCCATTCTGCCCAATCTTTTAGAGATCACTATCTATAGTTCAATAATCAAACTGATTTGCCTTTTGAATATTCTTAAATGTAGTTCAATTAGATATGGTGACTTGAATTAATTGAGAACAAATACATACTAACCAATGATCTCATTTATCTTATTATTTTGAGTTTCTACTCTGCTAACAATTTTAATTCTATCCTCTTCTGGCTCATCATCTCAACTCAGGAACCCCAGAATGATATATATCTGAAACAATCTAAGAAATGTAAAGGAATATATCATACTTGTTAATAGCACATGATTTATGGAATTATAGTTTTAGAGCTGGAGGGACCCTAGAAGTCATTAACTTTTACCAAATGAGAAAACTGGAACTGAGAGAGGTTAAGTGACTTGTGTAGAGTCAAGTGCCTTGTACTTGTGTAGTGCCTAGGATAGGATTTAAATCATTATCTTTCTGACAATATCACAGAAGATTGTTTTAACATTTGAAGTACATATTAGAACTGAGTGATCATTAATCTTGAGAAAATCTTCAAACTATAATTCCAAATATAAGCACTTCTTTACATGAGGTGACTTCTAAAAATATTTTGGAATCTTGCTGCTATATGGCTGTGTGGAATTAACTGAGTGAAGACACTCCCATGGTAATATTAGCCTTAAAACTATACTTGAATTGTGACTTGAGATTTTATAATTACAAGTAGAGCTATAGCTAAAAAGTTGCAGGTGTTTGTCCCCTTCTATTTCCTACCACCTCTTAATTAGTATTTAAGTATTTCTTTTAAAGATAATGATGGATTTGAATTGTTTTATCTAGGCTATTTGCTTATATAGCAGTTCTCTAAGGAAACTTAAATTAAGAATTTATTATTTTTGACTTGAGCTCTTTTGTTTCTGAGTTAAATTTCCCTGATTATAATGCAAGCCTAGATTCCCCAAACAATGAGAGAAAAGGCCAGCATAGAGGGATGGGGGCTTCTGGACTTCTGCATTCAAGCTATTTAATCTTGTGTTTTGCAGTTTATGCTTTGCACTTCTTTGCTAACAAACACCTTGTCAGATGGAAGATGCCCTTTCTAACTAGATAGTAATAAATCCCTTTATGCTTTTTTACTCTGAGTCTCTGATTGTTTTTGTGGACAATACTGTCCCACGTAAGACTATTTACCTTCACTCAGTGTCAAGCCAAAACAAGTAAATATGCAGTGTTAAATATTGAGAATTCAAATGAAAAATATAGTCCCTGCTGTCAAGGAATTCAGAGTTTAATGAGGAAGATAATAGACCTCAAAAAATGTGTGCAAAGAAATATAAAGGAAAAAATGGAGGTAATCTCATAAAGATGGCCTTATACAGATCAATGGACTTTAGCTAAGCCTTGAAAAAAGCCAAGGTAGTGGTAGTGGTGAGAAGGGGAAGAGGTTTTTGCTTATAGTTTTGTCTGTCTTTTTCTTCTTACCACCTGCCCAAACTTTTTGCTTTCCTTCATGGTTCTAGAGAACATGACCTTCCTGTTTGCCAATTATTCATTCATTTATTGATTCTATTCCTTCAGTCTTTTAATGTTAACTCCAAAATAAAATGAAGGTAAAGACATCTCTAGTCTTCTCTTCTCCCCTGGTTGTTCCACTTTTCCTATGAATTCCCTTCTCTGCTTTCTTCAATAATTCCCAATTACAAGGTCTGCTCATAACCATCCATTTCCCTTGGATCAGACACACTCTGTTTTCCTCAGTTTCTCACAGAAAAGAGGCCAAGGAACTTACGAAATGATACAGCTATAAGATATTTAGGACTGCCTCTGTTCCAATCAGTAACTTCTTAATGGACCTCTATATGGATTTATTGTTCCCCTCATGTGAGGAAATTGTGAATATAGGTAGACAATGGATCTATGTTTTCTCTATGATGTCAGAGTGCATCAAAGTCCCTACCTGAGCAAAGGGACTAAAGGCTTACTCTTTATATAGATGTCTGAGGAAACATGTCTATTTTTCTCTACTTTTCAATACATAGTCCTTTCCATTGACATTGTGCTTTATCAGAACAGGTTGAATACTTCTCCTAGTTGTTTTATTTTTATTAGGGATTCAGTGTAATAGCTTCCCCTTTGGGGAAACATATAAAGAACAAGTAAATTTGGAATCTGAAAATGGATTGATCCAAGCTCCCCATCCAGCATTTGAAAGACCCTGTTTTCTTCTCTTCCTGAAACTTTTACTGGTGAGATATGTATTGAAAACAAGGCTGTGAAAGAGTTGGGGAGAGGTGGATTGGGAGTGTCCCCTTACTATCCAAAAGATCCAGCACTTAGCACAGAACCTGAGATGCTTAATAGGTGCTTTTTGACTGATTAACTGAATAGCCCCAGGGAAAATGTTATACAACATTTTCCCCAATTGTTACAAAAATGGCAGAAGAAAGAGCTAGAGGTCAAAAGTATAGAATTGTGTGTTGGGGGTGGGAAAGGTCTGGGTGGGAAAGGCAATGCTTAAGTTTTCCCAGAAACAAATATTCACAGATTCTAATCTCCTAAACATGGAAAGAAAGTTTCTTTTATCTTAATGTTTTCTCTGCAAACCTAGGACAGGAGTACTGCTGAATCGATATCTACAAAGAAAGCATAGAATTTGAGAAGCCAGAGAACTTTAAGACGGATAATTTAGAGGAAAACTAGATAAAGAAAGGAAGAAAAAAGAAAAGTCATCCAGTCAACATGAGAAAGTAAGGATGGCCATTAGGCCAACTTGATCACTTTTTTTGGGGGTAAAAATACATACACATATGTATATGTATGTACATATATTCACTATATGCATGTACACATATATACATATATGCACATATATGTTTTAATATGTATACACATCTTTATATTTTGTTGTTAAGGAAAAATCTCCAGCAGACCAATGGAAAGAAGAAAGACGACATTACCAAATGGTGAGAGCTATACTTTCTGCCATTTCAAATGGCCCCCCATTATATTTTCCCTTAGTCTCTGTCTATATTCTTGTGAATTTCATGGACCCTCTATTCATTGTGGCTCCTTTCATCTGATCATGGTCTTATTTAGGTAGACCTTGGAAGCAGTGGGAAAAGCACTTTTCTAAGAATCTGAAGTCCTGAGTTTTGGTCCCATTTCTGCCACCTGCTAGTTATGTGACCCTGGAGCAGTCATTGTCTCCCAGAGCATCAATCTTTGTTTTTTGTTTTTGTTTTTGTTTTTGTTTTTTCATCTGACAAATGGTGACAATAATGCTACCATACCTATAAGAATCTGGTGAGATAATATATGTAAAATACTGTGAAAACAATAAATTCTTGCAGAAATATCATGCATTATTCTTAGGTTTCTCCATAGTTACCCTTCACAAGTTTAGGGAATATGTCCTTTCTATTGCTCAAATAGTCTCTTCATCAGCAGGCCAAGTCCAGCCACCTCGAAAAGGCCTTCATCCCCATTCTAATAAGGTGGTATCACCACGGTCTTCAAACCAGACTGAATCAGTAAAGGAAGAAGATCCCCACTCCAAGCTTACACTGATGCCCTGTGTCAACCACAATGTCAAAAGCAAGTTCTTTCCCCAGCCTGAGCAAAAGACCACAGCTACATCCTCTTCAAATCTCAAACCTCAGACCAGATTATCATCACCAGCTGAGCACCAGGAAGTGACTGTGTCATTACCACAACTTGATCACCCTGCCACAGCCAAATCATCACCTCCCCAAAACTTACACAAAGCCACAATTTCACCCCTGAAACACTCTCACCACAAAGACATTACAAGCTCTCAGTCTTTAACCAACACCAAACATCAGCGAAATTTTATTCATGATCCAGACACTTCAGCTGAGCCATCTCACTCGGAAAAACTCCCAAAGGTTCCACTGACCCCAAATAATCTGTGTAATAGTCAGCAACATTTGGACCACCATACTGAGGCCTTCTTAAATCGTGGCCAACGGCTCAGGAATCCATCACATCCTGATGGTCAGAACAATCCTAGAATATATCTAGACCACAAGAAGAAGGCCATACCTGTATCCTCCTCATGTTCCAAATTTGAAACTAAGATGACAGCTTTACAATTACCATGCCATAGTCATTCTATGAAATCTTCAAAGAGCCTAACAGTCTGCCAAAAGACTAAGCCTCCCCTTTTATCATGCCCAAACCACCAGCTCAAAGTTCAACCCAAGACCAAAGTCAAGCCATTGTCAAGTCCTAATCAATGGGCAAGGGATTCAGCTGTTCCATCACCATGTCCCATGTATGATTCTACAACAATGGCCATGCAATGCAAAGGGTCCAATAACTCAGAAAGGACTAGGGCTGAGCCAACAGGCCCTGACCATCCGTCTACCCCTAGCCAGTGTAATCAACCTTCCTCTATACCTTCATCTGTCCCTGAATTGTCCCTACAGGATGCTGATTATGAGGTTGAGGAGACATCTACATCTTTGTCAAATTCTGAGCAAGAAGCTGTATTTTATATAGATCCTGAGCATCAAATTGAAACTAGACAAGATTATAACCCAAAGATGGTAGTTTCATCATCAGACTCAGTAAAATCACTTTCACTATGCTCCAACCAGTGGACAAAAATTGCATCTGACCCTGATCAACTTACTTCAACTCTGCAAGATCTCGATCTCAAAGACAAGAAAGCTGTAAATCAAGAAGAATGTGTTGAAATTACACCTCATTTGAATCAAGATTATAGGATCAATTCTTCAAGTGCCTTGAGATACCAAGAAGAGACTTTTATGGAGACTAATCAGAAAGCTTACCCTTTACCAGCTATAAAAGAAAGAGTAAAAACTAAAATGGAATTAGGCCAGCAAGTTGAACTTCCAAAGAGCTGTTGTGAACAGGCTAAGTATGAATCAAGATGCAAACACTGGAGTGAAATTCCACTGGTCCCAGAACAACAGGACCAAGACCATCAGCTGATGGTTACATCAGACCATTACCAAGGGCCCACAACTCGAATTAGCCATGGATATAAAAATGAGGCTCAACCAGGCCATGACCACTTGTCAAGAACTAAAATAACCCCCAAAACTATATCTTCTCTGCATAAACACCGTTTACGAAAAGATTCAGTAGATCTTAAAACTCAAGTCACACCTCTGCCAGACCCTGATTTAGATTACAAACTTTCCTATGTTGAACTCCAAGCTCCAACTACAATAGGCCATGCCCAACCAGAGAAGACTCATCAGGGTCTAAACTACTCATATAATGAGAAAGGGGTTGAATCTTTGCCCAGTGTCCATTACCACACCAATGTAGGTCAAAAACCAAAGTCTCCATGGTGTTTCAGATATATCAAACCATACACCATTGAAGGTGGAACTATTCCTGATAGAATTGTTAACAAGATCATCCTTTCTATCCCCCAAGAGAAAATTAAAAATGACATGCAAAAGATTCTCCTACAGCAGATAAAAAGATATTCTACTCAGAATGGCCAGAACTTATCAGCAAACTATAATATTTGTTTACTTTGTGCCTCCTGGATCCCAAATGGCTGTTTCCATGTTAATGAAATGAAGTATCATTGTAGAGCACAACTAGTGGCCACTCCAATACCTATTCCTAGTTCTAAGGTGAAGATAAGTATTAAATTTGCTCTTAAACTTCCTAAACAGCCTTCCTCCACCTTTTGCCTAACTTTGCCCCATTATGATATGCCTCGACCATCAAAACCATTGTATTCTTTTCCATCACCTTCTTGCTTAAACAGAACTCCATTTGAATCACCCATTGATCACTGGAAGGCGTCAGTGTCCCCTTGGCTTGACTACAAACATGGCAAAGATCATTACTTAACTGGGAGACAAGTGTCTAAAAATCAGCAGACATTCCTAGGGAAAGTGTCTGAGCTGAGAAATGCCATCAGAGAAGAAAAGGCAAGATATTCTGGGGAAGTATTTAAATCTCTATTAGAGAAATTTCAAAGAAAGAGAAGAGCATATTAAAAAGACCATAATTCTCTTCAAAAGCGACTGATCCCCTGTATACATTCAAAAATGTGTTTGTGTATCTCACATGTTATTGTTTATATTCGGCCATTGAACCTGATTTTTTATGAGTTCAGGCTGGATCATAGATCTAGAATGGGAAGGGATTTCAAAGGTCAGCTAGTCCAACCCCTTTTCATTTTAAGGATGAGGAAATTGAAGTCCTTTCAGGTTAAGGGACCTGCCCAAGATCATATAGGTATAATGATAGGCAAAATTTGAATACAGTTCCTCTGATTCTAGAGTCACGGTTCTTTCCACTGTACCATATTGTCTATATTTAAACTATGTCCTATCCCAAGAATTCTATATCTCATCCCTCTTTCAACATTTTTTATCCTCTAGTCTTACAGATGTAATGATATTTTATAGAATAGAAAGGGAATCTTACTTTTTTTCTACCTCTACACCTTAATTTTCAAAAAATACAATGTATATACCATGTGTGCGATTCTCATTCCTTTTATATAGTCAATATTCAATTAAATTAACATTTATTAAGCACATACAATGTACCAGACATTGGTTAGCATTTGGGAATGCAAAGGCAGAAATGAAATAGTCTTCAAGGAGCTCTTACATTCTACTGAAGGGAAACAGTAAGCACACAGATAAATAAATAGAAATATATTAGAAAAAATTCCAATTTTTGAGTACTCACTAATAATTAGGGGAATCGGAAAGTTTTTTGGAAAAAATGGCAATTGAATAAAACATAGAAGGGATCTATGAATTATGAAAGGCAGAGGTAAGGTCAGAGAGCTTTGCAGGCATAGGGGAATTATAGTTTGTGCCAAGGCATGGAGATAGTAGATGGAATGTCTCATATGAGTACAGGCAAGTAGAGTAATTTAGCTGAACAACAGAGTGCATGAGAATAAGTAAAACGTTCTGAAGCCATATTAGAAAGTAATAAAATGCCAGAGAAATTTGCATTTCATCCTTGAGTATAAATAACACAACTAGCAAGCTAGCTCTATGTAGTATGAGTTGGAGAGGAGCAAGATTTTAGGAAGGGAGAAGAACAATTAGAAAGTTAATGATGTAGACTAGGTGAGAGACAATGAACACTTGAAGTAAAATAGTTGTGGTGTAAGTACAGAGAAGGGAACAAATTTGAGAGATGCTATAGAGGTTAGTTCAACAAGCCTTGAAGACCAATAATAAAGTTTTTAAGTTGTGAACCAGGTGACGGGGAGGATGGAGATTCTTCTACTATAAGTAATAAGGAAATTAGTAGGGTTTAAGGATGAAAACAATATATTGAAATATACAACAAAGATATTATTAATAATTTCAGAAAAATCAGTTACTGTTGAATGCCAGAATATAAGGAACTGAGAAGAGAGAAAGTAGAAATAAATGAACAAAGCTTTTTTTTTTAAATTATCAGTTATGAAAAGGGAGAGAAATATAGGACAATATCTTGAGAAGATGGTGGAGTTAAATAAAAAGACATTTTTGTGACAGCAAAATTAAGTGCCAGTGGAGAAGCGATTGCTAGTAATGGATGAATATGATCACCATCCAAATTCCCCAAGAAGGGAGGGGGATGGGATCAGGGAAATAATTAAAGGGACTGGCCTTGACAAGGAGGAGAGATATCTCTTCCTCCAAGACAGGAGCCAAGAAGTAGAGAAGTGGAGTGTAATTGAGGTCATTTGATGTGCAGAATTGGAGAGAAAAGGGGACTCATGAAGATTAGTCTCATTTTTTGTGAGTAAGTTTGAGGTGAAATTCTGTCCTGAATGAGAAAAGAAGTAGAGAGCATATCTAGCAAGTGAGATATAGGTCTACTGAGAGAAATATATTCTATTTTTAGCAATATCCACAGAGACTTGAAGGGGGAAGTTGGGAGGTTGATTTTCTTTGAGTACAGACAATACCTGCATTATCAAGCTTCAGTTCTGACCCTGATCGATCTTGGGCTTCAAAGAAACGGTGGGAAGAAGGAAGATGATACCCAAAAGAAGCCACTGGAAGATGTCAGGAACTGAACCAGTATGGTGATGACCAGGAGAAAAAGGAACTGCCCATATCATAAACTACTGGCTGAGCACTAATTCAACATTGCCTGCCAGGATCTAGCTGAGAGGGGTGGAACAATAATCTGTAGCTCCTGGGAAGGGTGGCAAGAGAATTTTTTGTCTGGGTTAATGTTATCTGACTGTCCCAGCTTCTTTGATTTTTGGAATCCTTGCATCTCCTAATAAAGACACTTGTTCCCTTTCTGCCTATCAAAATATCCCATTGACATGGGAACCCTTATTCCCATGTCTTCAAAACATAGTGCCATTCTCGGCCTTGCTTCCTATCAATATGGAGACTTATTGAGCCTGATTCTAGGCTTGTGTAATGGAGAGTCTTGATCTTTAAACATGTTTGAAAAATATGAGGAAAGACTACTGAAGGTATTAGATAGGCTGGGCACTACTGGTTTAAAGCTAATTATTAGGAAATATCAGTTCTACTAAATACTCATCAAATATGTAAGCTGAGAAATATCTTGCAGGTATGAGTATAGATCATGAGAACACAGTATTCATTAGCTGGCCATGTCCAAAATATAAGCATAAATAAGACTTTTCTAAAACCTATACAACTACACAGTAGTATGCCTAATTTTACTGGAAACAAAGGTCAGAAAGTAGAATAACATTTTTGAATGGTGAGAGAGGTGTCCTGGTCCTAGCCCATTCAAGTAAAGATTTTGGAATCCATCACATCCCAGATTTTGGAGCACATCATATCCTAGAAACCACACTCTCATTACCCAATGCAATGAGGAGATAATATATTTATTCAGCATTATGTCTAAGAAAATAGCACTTTACAGATCATAAAAAAGGGAAAAGAACCCACATGTGCAAAAATGTTTGTAGCAGCCCTTTTTATAGTGGCAAGGAACTGGAAACTGAATAAATGCCCATCAGTTGGAGAATGGCTGAATAAGTTATGATATATGAATGTTATGCAATATTATTGTTGTAAGAAACAACCAGCAGGATGATTTCAGAAAGGTCTGGAGAGACTTACATGAGCTGATGCTAAGTGAAATGAGCAGAACCAGGAGATCATTATACACGGCATCAACAAGACTGTATGATGATCAAATCTGATGGACATGGCTCTTTTCAACAGCAAAGTGGTCTTGGAGAGAGCCATCTGCATCCAGACAGAGGATTATGGGGACTGAGTAGGGATCATCATACCATAGCATTTTTACTCTTTTTGCTGTGGTTTGCTTTCTTTCTCATTTTTTTTTTCCTTTTTGATCTGATTTTTCTTATGCATCAAGATAATTATGAAAACATGTATAGAAAAATTGCACATATTGCTTTATTTGCCATCTAGGGGAAGAGGTGAGGGGAAAGGAGGAAGAAAAAAAATGGAACACAAAGTTTTTCAAGAGTAAATGTTGAAAACTATGCATATGCTTTGAAAATAAAAAATACTTTATAAAAATAAAATAAAATACAACATAAAAAATAAAAATAAAAATTCAAAATATTTCCCCCCAAAAGAAAAGAAAATAGCACTTTACTATGTTCTGCCATTGGGTGTTCACATGGGTGGATGGCAGTTACATCAAGCACTTCTTTTGCCATCAGTGGATCCAAGAGAATGTAGCTCCCAACCTTTCTTGGAACAAGTTTTTGCAGATTCTTTTTACCTTTGACCTATTGTCAGATGTAGAAGCATTATCTACTATGCATTTTTTTTTTTTACATATTACCTGAAAAAAACCTACAACCGTGTCACCTTGCCCTCTTTAAGTATAGTGTCATCCTATACCACTTCACACCTGTCAGATTGGCTAAAATGACAGGAAAAGTTAATGATGAATGTTGGAGGGGTTGTGGGAGGGCTGGGACACTGATGCATTGTTGGTGGAGCTGTGAACGGATACAGCCATTCTGGAGAACAATTTGGAGCTATGCTCAAAAAGTTATCAAACTGTGCATACCCTTTGACCCAGCAGCATTTCTATTGGGCTTATATCCCAAAGAAATCATAAAGGAAGGAAAAGGCCCCACATGTGCAAGAATGTTTGTGGCAGCCCTTTTTGTAGTGGCTAGAAACTGGAAATTGAATGGATGCCCTTCAGTTGGAGAATGGCTGAATAAATTATGGTGTATGAATGTTATGGAATATTATTGTTCTGTAAGAAATGACCAGCAAGATGATTTCAGAGAGGCCTGGAGAGACTTACATGAACTGATGCTGAGTGAAATGAGCAGAACCAGGAGATCATTATACACGGCAACAACAGTACTATATGACGATCAATTCTGATGGACATGGCTCTCTTCAACAATGAAATGTTTCAAACCACCTCCAATTGTTCACTGAAGAAAGCCATATACACCCAGAGGGAGGGATGCGAAATGTGGACCACAACATAACATTCTCATACTCCTTGATTGATGTTTGCTTACATTGTGTTTCCTTTATCTGATATATCGTTTGTGTAGATAAGATTTTTCTTGCACACCAATGATAAGTTTGGAAATATGTATACATATATTCGATTTGCCAATATTTTAACATAATTAACATGTAGTGGATATCCTGCCATCTAGGGGAGGGGTGGGGAGTTGGGGGGAAAAATTTGTAACGGAAAGCTATGTAAGGGTTATTGTTGAAGAATTACCCACACATATGTTATGCAAATAAAATAAAAATTTAAAATTAAAAAAAAAAGTATAGTGTCATCCTATATAATATTGGGGTAAGGTTAGGGAACAAGTACAGAGTATGAGTTCAGTAAAGATGACAGGGACCCAATAATCAGTCATCTACCAATGCAACCACTGACCTTTTGCCATATTCTATTTGCTAGTGTTTTTAGGGGGAAAAAAGACTGACACCAGTTTCCATCTTCACTTGCTCCTAATAGTTGGATGCCACAACAAACTGGCACTTCCTCGACTATTATCTTTCAGTTCTCCTTTTCACCTAAGTCATCTTCATTCTCAACCCAAATTTTATTTTATTTTCTGTTCTTTACCCTTTCTCTATACAGACTTGCTTAGTTTCATAATAAAGTTGACATATCATCCTCTAGACATTCATACCAAGCTAAATTTCAATGCCAGTATTATCTCCATGGTCACTCTGTAATTCTCCCGTTTTCATAATGCTAAAAACAGTAGAGGAAGATAGATAACACTGTCCACTGGTTCCATTACAAATTACTGTTATTTAATCTCAATTGAGTCTTCACTGTATCATGACAATCCATTTTTTTTTTCCTTTGATGAATGAAAATCCCCATAAAGGCTTCTCTGAAGTTTTTTATCTTTCAAATCATCTTTCAAGTATGTAATCAAAGGACCTTTCTTGTTATTTTACTGCAAAAATTCAGCCAATTCTCTGTGAGTTTGTTCTTTCTCTTTACTTATCAAGACTTCTTTATATTATGTTCTATTCTCTCTTCCTTTGCTCCAGTCCCCGAGGAAGGGATTACCCTTATACCATGACTTTCACTGCACTGTTCTCTTGGATTTCCTCCTAAAATTTCTGATTCTAACACTCTTGACAAAAAGTCAAGAAAAAAATTTCTTCTGTCTGTAACACAAATTTCATCTCTACTATCTCTCTGGAGCTTGATCCTTTTATTATTTAATTTCTTTCTCATCTTCAGTTTCTTCTCATTTACTGGTACTTATATATTTCATGCATAATCCATTCTCTTTCACCCTTTCTTCAATTGCTCTTGCCATCATCTTAATCTATTATTCTATATTTTTCCTCCCTATTACAGCCAAATTTCTAGGAAAAGTCATTTAAACTCACAGCTTCCATCGCCTCATTTCCCATTTCTCAGTTTCATGCAATTTGTCTTTCTCCAACATTATTAATGCTCTCTTTAACATTTAAATCTAAAAAAAATTTCCGAGGCCTCAAACAACTTGAATGTTCAATAGATATTCCTCTTCCTTGGCTTTTAGACACTGCTCTCTTATGTCTCTTCTATCTCTATATTTAGTGATCTGATCTACTTCCATGAATCCAATTATCTCTAAGTCAAATGACTCCATTAGAATCATTCTCCAATTGATAAAGGGTATGAACAGGCAGTTTTCCAATGAAGAAATCAAAACAATTTACAGTCATATGAAAAATTCTCTAAATCATTATTGATTAAAGAAGTACAAATTAAAACAAGCTTGAGATATTGTTTTAGACTTATCAGATTGGCTAAAATGATTAAATGGAAAAGCAACAATTGTTAGAGGGGATATGGAAAAATTGGGACAACTAATTCACTGTGGGTGGAGTTGTAAACCGATACAATCATTTTTTTTCCCTCAATAGTATTTTATTTTTCCAAATACATGTAAAGGTAGTTTTCAATATTCATATTTGTAAGACTTTGTGTTCCATATTTTCCCCCTTCATCTCTTACTTCCCCTTTCCCCAAGACAGCAAGTAATCCGATATAAATGAAACATGTGCAATCCTTTTAAATATATTTCCATATTTGTCATCATCCAAACATTTTGGAAAGAAGTCTAAAATTATGGTCAAAGAGTTATTAAACTGCCTATACCCTTTGACCCAGAAAGATCAGTTTTAGTTCTATTTCCAAAGATGATTAGGGGGAAAAGAGAATCTATATATTCTAAAGTATTTATAGCAGCTCTCTTTGTGGTGGCAAAAAACTGGAAATTGTGAGGATATCCATAATTAGGGAGAGGCTGAACAAATTGTGGTATATAATTGTTTTGGGTTTTTTTTTGTTTTTTGGGGATTTTTTGCTGAGACGATTGGGGTTAAATGACTTGCCCAGGGTCACACAGCTAGGAAGTGTTAAGTGTCTGAGACCAAATTTGAACTCAGGTCCTCCTGACTTCAGGGCTGGTGCTCTACTCACTACGCCACCTAGCTGCCCTGTGGTATATAATTGTGATGGAAGACTACTATGCAAAAAAAAAGGAATTTCATTGATTATAGAAAAATATGGATAGACTTGCACAAAATAAAGAGAAAGACAATACTATATACAGTAATAATAATAGTGTTTTAAGAACAACTTTGAGTGATTGTCATTTTGACTATTAAGAATACTCCAATTAACTACAAAGTATCTATGAAGGAAGATGCTCTTTGCGTCCAGAGAAAGAATGGACAAATAGAAGTATGTTTAGAATCATTATATATTAGAAAGGAATAGCATAGCAAGTTGTAAATAAGAGATTTTCAGTTTTATGTTATCTTTTTCCTGTTCTATTATGCTATGGAAATATTTGCTTTATTTCTCAAGTTTAGAATAAAATAAATTTAATAAAAAACAATTTGGAACTATGTCCAACAAATTTTCTAAAATGTTCATGCCCTTTGATTCAAGTTTATCACTTGTAGGCCTATACTTCTAAAAACAAATTTAAAGCTAGAGTAAGAAAAGCTTATATGTACAGAAATATTCATAGCAGCTTTTTGTAGTAGTCTGAAATTGAAATTTACAGAGATGTCCTCTTATTGGGGAATGGTTAAACAAACTGAGGCAAATGAACATAATGCAATATAATAATGTTATAAGAAATTATAAAATAGACAATTTCAGAGAAAACTTGGAAAATCTTTATGAAATGATGCAGAATAAAGTGAGAAGTAAGAGAACATATATTGATAACATAGAGAAAAACAAACTTTGAAATACTTTCCACTCCAATAGCATGTTATGAAATGAGTCCAAAAGAATGAAGATGAAATATACCACTCACCTACTGACATATGATGAACTTATATGGAGAGAAAGAGATTTTAAATATGGCTCATAGTCATGTATTGAAGATTTGTTTTTCAGTTTTTGAAAAATTAAATTTAAATTAAAAAATCTTTTACAATCTATTACCCAACCATTTACTTCTTTCATTTACGTCTCTCCAAATTCACCTTCCCCTTTTTTCCCCTTTCTTTAACCCTAATCCTTGACTTGACCAGAGTACATCACACACTGGGATTGAGTTCTATTTCAAGCCTAAAATAGTATACTGCCTTTTTGGCTTATATCTTTTGAAGCACAAAGTGACATGATACCACTGATTATAGAAGATTTAGTAAATTTCTTTAGTTTGAAGCATGGATCTCCATGGCACTGGAAAGAAGAAGAGAGCCTGGGTGTCAGGTTGCATTTGTTGCAAGTTTATGTGTTGAATATTTAATGCAGCTTTGCTCCCATAGTGATAGGAGTAAGTGTGCTAAATAAGCACGAGTTAGACATAAGTTCATGAGCTTTTTACTCTTTCAGATCCCTGGTGTCTCAGAATATAGAAGCATATGAAGCTGTTTTATCTCTGATGCATAATTTCCTTTTTAGAGAATTTTGAGAAGTTATGAATATTATAAATATGTATATATATGTAATACTCATCTTGGTTACATGACCTGGAAACCCTTCTGGAGTTATTTTGAATGTAATCTTTCTAGCAACTCTTGTTGGGTTTTGTTGGTTTTATATAGGAGTGCTGATGATTTATGTGGATTTATCCTACATCCTTGAACATTATAGGTTACAATATTTCAATTAATTTAGGGTTTGTTAACACCATCATATCATTTCCAGAAAATGGTATTTTTTTCTTATTCCCTCAATTTCTTCTTCTTCTTCTTTTTTTTTTGTCTTATGTTGCAGCTAGTATTCCTAGCACTATGTTAAATAGTAGTAGTTATAATAAGCATACTTGTTTTAGTCCTGATCATACTGGGAAAATGTTTGCTTTTAGAGAAATAATATATATTATATCAAGTATAGGTCCATTTATTTCTGATTTGCAAAGATCCTATTAGAAAATTCTATTAGAAATGGGTGTTGAATTTTGTCAAAAGTCTTTTCAGTAGCAATATAATTATGTAATTTTTATTGCTTGTTAGGATGGATAGAGCACTAACTCTGGAGTCAGGAGAACCTGAGTTCAAATTTGAATTCAGAAATTTACTAGCTTTCTGACCTCCTCAAGCAAGTCACTTTATCCTGTTTCTTTCAATTCCTCACCTGGACTATGAGCTGGAAAAGGAAATGGCAAATCACTCTAGTATCTTTGCTAAGAAAACTCTAAATGGTGTAACAAAGAGTTGGACATGACTGAAAACAATTCAATAACAACAACTTATTAATGTAATTTGTTGTTATAGTCTTCCTTATGTTAAATTAGCCCTTTATTACTGCTATAAACCCCACCTGGTCAAAGTGTATGATCTTTCTACTGTGCTTTTGTAGTTTAGTTACTTATATTTTATTTAAATTTGCTCTGTCAATATTCCTTTTAGCATGGTGTCCTATTATTTTCTTTCCCTGCTTTGTCTCTTCTTGAATTATTTGTCAAGATCACATTTACACTGTAGAAAAAATTGGAAGAAAGGATACCTTCTTTTCTTACTACTGCAAATAGTTATTATAATATTTAAATTAATTGTTACTGGATGTTTAATAGAATTCTTTTGGGAATCTATTTGGACCTAAAGGTTCTTTTTTCTTCCTTTGGGAGTTCCTTTGTGGTTTGTTCAATTTCTTTTTCTGAAATTGGACTATTTAAAATCTATTTCATTTGTTAATATGGAATATTTTATGTTTTGTGAGCATTCAATCGTTTCCTCTAAGTCATAATTTTTTCTAGAATATGAATGGGAAAAATAATTTCTGGTAATTATCTTTTTTTCTCCTTTAATTATGAGTTCTGCTTTTCATTTTTTTTAAAGAACTATTTGATTTTTCTCCTTTTCTTTTTCCATTAAGTTGGTGGTTTATCTGGGACAGCTAGGTAGCCACTGGGGATTGTAGGCCAGTCCTTGAGTCAGCAAGACAAATCTGACCTCAAAGACTTATTAGTTTTATGATCCTGGGCAAGTCAGTTCCCTCATCTGTAATATGAGCTAGAGAAGAAAATGGCAAATCACTCTAGTATCCTAGAAAAAAAAAAAACACAGAAAGAGAAGAATTGGACAAGACTGAAAAATAATTAAACAAGAAAATGTCTATCTCATCAGTAATTTAATTAAGTTAATATAATTAGTTAATGGTTTTTCTTTTTGTGATTTTCACCTCTTTCATTTTTATAATTTCTACTTTGTTATTTAGCTGGGAATTTTTTATTTGTTCAAATCTTTTTAAGCAGCATGCTCAATTCTTTAAATTCTTTTTTCTTTCTTCTGTTGATGAATTGCATTTAGAGACTTGCATTTCCCACCCCCTTCTCCCAGATTTTCTTTAGTTGGATTGTATATGTTTTGTTATAATTTTTCATTCATTATTTTCTTTGTGAAATTTTCTATTTTTATAATTTATTCTTTTATCACTAATTCTTATTATGTCATGTTAAGAATCATGTATAGTCTCCAGTTACGCTTTGGTGTTATTTTATTGCCTTATAATCAATTAATGATTTATTTAATAGTTCCTTTTTTCTACATTTTTCAGAAAAGTCTTTATTGTCCAATACATGTACAAGTTTCCTAATGGTGTTAGGTGTAACAAAAGGTATGTAAATTCCTTTCTATAATCATTCAGTAATGGCCAAAAATCTATCATCTCTAATTTTTCTAAAGTTATTTTTAGGTCTTTAAATTTGTTCTTGTTAATCTTTTGTTACATTGATATAATTCCGACCAAGGAAATTATAATTTCCTCCACTATGACTTAACTTTATTCTCTTTCTCATTAGATTATCTTTTCCTTTAAATATTATATATGCTAATTTATCATGAACATATATATTTAATATTGATATCCATTTACTACCTATGGTTCCTTTAAGCATAATGTAATTTTATGCTTACCTCTTTTTGTCTTATTTATATTTATTGTGGTTTTATATGAAATCATCATTGCTACTCCTGCTTTTTTAATTCAGTTGAAGTACAATAGATTTTGCTCCTGCTCCTCATTTTTACACTTTGTGAATATTTGTGTTTCAAGTATGTTTCTTGTAAAGATTGTCAAGATTCTACTTTTTAATTCATTTTTCTCTCTTCCACTTTCCAGGTGAGTTCTTATTCTTGCTCATGGTTATGAATGTTAATTGTTTATTTCTTTCCATTCTGTCTTCTTGTACTTTTTCCTTCTCTTTCATCATATTTCTTCTTTTATAAATAAGAAGAACGTGGGTATTTCCTGGCATCTGTGGTAAATGAAAGTCTATTTTCTTCCTATTTTAATTCTTCTTGCCTGACTTCTCAATCCCAAATTTTTCTTTTTTCTTTCTTTCCTTTTAACCCTGCCACCAAGATTTGAGTCTGTTTTCTTATGACCATTCCCTTATCTATCTTGCTCTTTCTGTCCCACTTGAGATTAATGCATTTCTATACCAACATCTCTGTACTTGTGTGTGTAGAGAAGAGGATAATGGGCTATATAATTGTGTTTAGTCCTCCTTTATCTGCTAACTTCTCATAGTGGATAGAGGAGTAGGCTGGGAGTCAGGTAAACCTGAGCCCAATTCTGGCCCCAGTTATTTACTAGCTGTGTGGCCCTGGTTAAACCTCTCAACTCTGGCAAGCCTCAGTTTCCTTATCTCTAAAATGAGCTGGAGAAGGAAATGGCAAACCACTTCAATATCTTGGCAAACAATACCCCAAAAGGGATCATGAAGAGCTGGACATAATTGAACAATAAAAAAAAAATTGTTGTCTTATTTAGATGGAAATGAGAGCATGAGATGCCTTTTCATTCTATCCCTTCCTTCATGGCTATATACCCTGCCTAAGCACTTCGGCAGTAGTGATTTTCACTTCTTTATTCCTCTTTTCTTCCCTAGTATAGTTTCCTGTCCCTCTCATTTTTGCCTTTTCCAAAGATCACTAAAATAGGAAAAAATTATCCTTAGACCTTATGATACTTAAATACATTAGGGTTCTTAAAAGACATTTCTTATCCTCACATATTCTCTTTTAATTAGACAGATCATATTCACCTTTATATCTCCTTATTAAGATGTACTATCCTCACACATTCTTTTTAAATTAAATATATGATTGGATTACTTGCTGTCTAAAAGGAGAGGGAAGGGAAGGGAGAAAAAAAACTGAAACAAAAGGTTTTGCAAGGGTGAATATCTATGCATATATTTTGAAAATAAAAACCTAGAGATTTTTTTTTAAATGCTATCCATCTCCAGAGAAAGAACCGATGGAGTCTGAATTCAGATCAAAGCATACTATTTTTTACTTTCTTCTTTCTTTCCTTTTTTTTCTTTCTTCTTTCTTTCCTTTTTTTCTTTGCTTGTGTTTTCTTTCACAACACAACTAATATGAAAACATGCTTTGTTTGATTACATATGTAAAATCTATACCAAATTGTTTGCTGTCTTAGGAAAGAGAGAATTTGGAGCTAAAAAATTTTAAAAATCAATAAAATTGTTTAATACATAATTTTAGATATAAAAATAAATTAATTATATACTTGCCTTTCTATATTTCTTTTGCTACTTGTATTTTTATTTCCAAATCTACTCCTTCTAGTATAATCTAATTCTTAATCTTTTTTTTTTTTTTTTTTTTTTGCTGAGGCAATTGGGGTTAAGTGATTTGCACAGGGTCACACATCCAGGAAGTGTCTGAAACCAGATTTGAACTCAGGTCCTCCTGATTTCAGGGGTGGTGCTCTATCCACTGCACCACTTAGCTGCCCCTAATTCTTAATCTTTTCATCAAGAATGATTAAAAATTCTCTATTCCACTTGAGTTTTATTTTTTTCCTCTGTAGGATTATACTTAGTTTTTTTTGTTTTGTTTTGTTTTTGCTTTTTTGCTGACACAATTGGGGTTAAGTGACTTGCCCAAGGTCACATAAAATTATACTTAGTTTTACAGCAGCCTATCCAAACATGATTCTTGTGCAATATCTTTTAGCATTTAATCTAAGGCCTCTTTATTAATTAATTGAAATGTATTGTCACTTACTATCAGGGCTAAAATAGGTAGAAGTGGTTTTCACCCCACCTTTATAATATGTTATTTATCTTAATAGCTAAAGACAAGGGGAGACCCTTTCCTTTTATTGTCCTTCCCAAAGGCAAAAATAGGAGATCCATAGGACTGATTATTTATATGAAAATAGAGACTTATTCTAAAGTGGCAACTGTTAACTTATCTCTAATAATTTAGGAAACTTGGGCAAAGGCTTATAAATACTTCATCTTCCTTGGAATGACAGAAAGTTTTTGTTTTTCATTTGAGGACCTGGGAATGAGGAATACAAGGCAATGGGGGGAAGGGAACCCAGGGTGGTCTGCTTCCATCAGGTGATGAAGGGATTAGCATCTAGTTTGGGTCTTTGGTTGCCTATCAGAGTAGAGGATCTAGATAATGTGGTGGGAGGCTAAGGAGTCCATACTGGAGTTAATTTTCCTTTGCCACAATGGTACTCTGTGGTACAGGGCAGTAGGCTAAGGTGTCTAATTCTAAAAGGTGGATATGAGAGCAATGCATAAGATGGATGAGAAAGAGATATCAAGGTCCCCATTCTTTTGAGTATGATGTATATATAGATCCATGTTTGTACTTTGACTGTAGGCACAAAGCAGTATTGGTGGGTAGCAAGACTTAGGACACTCTTCCACTGGAGTTGAAGGGTTCTCTTCTCACTAAAAAAGCTGGTTTTATTGTCGGAAGTGGTGAAAAGGTTTTAGATGGTTAGGACAGAACTTTTAAAACCCTTTGCTGGATCGACAGTGTATTACCCAATACCTTGTCATGGTTAGTAGAATCTTATTTGTGGATTAAAGATTTATTTGGCTGTAAGAGTCTGTATGGTGTTTTTCTGTTCACAGTGTTCTTAATGTGAGAGAGTTATAGGGAAGCATTATCTATATATCAAAGATTTAATGCTAGAAGAGACTTTAGAGGTGAGTTCCTTAATTTTACATTTGAGAAAACTGAGGCACAGAGAAACTTAAATGATTTGCCTTGGGTCACACAGGTAATAAGTATCTGAGGGTCACTCAGCTAATAATAAATGACTCAGTCCAATGCTCTATCTGTTACAACACCTAAATGCTTTACTTAAGTTCAATTTCATACAAATATTAGCTGTACTATTTTGTAAGAACTGAATTTGATTTTTCCAATGTAGTCTCATTGTAATATTCACTCAGTAGTAAATGATTATGCTGGTATATCTACAGAGTGTTGGAATTTTTATTACAATTTGTTTTGTAAAGTATGTATTTATGTATAAATATTGGTAGACAGAGGAGAACAAAACATCTGATATTACATTTCTTTAAAGCTTTATAGAAACTATAATAATATCTACTTCTAATTCTAATCCATTCTAAATATTAGTCAATTATTTTAAATGAATGTTGACTCTGGGTGTGTTAACTCTCTGGTTGGCAAGGAAATCAAGGTTTACTAATCTAGATATTTATAACATATTTTGATCCTTTATTCCTTAGGAAATATCTATAGGCTGACTACAATATTTATAGCATATTTTGATCCTTTATTCTTTAGGAAATATCTATAGGCTGACTACAATATATCTTCTTTATTTCTTGTTTCATTTTTCAAGGCCAACAACTTGTTTAAATAGGTCAGGTTGAAATAAGATCAATACATGTAGTATCAAATACATGTAGTATCTTCTCACTTTTATTGTCTTTTCCGTTTTTATATCAACTAGGTTTTTCCTTTCAATTCAGAACTTAAGACACAGAATTTTTTAAAAGGACGGACAAGGAAAAAAATCAGCAAAACTGCTCAATACATTGAAAAAAATTGATATTATATAAATCACAGGTGGACTACATCCTTTATGAAGAAGTGGGGATAGTCTCTTCTCATATCTCTTCTTTAGGGAAAACTTGTCCTTCATAATTTCAAAAAATAAAGATTTCATTGATTTATAAGTGTTCTTCCAATTTACATTGTTTTAGTCATCATATATACTATTTTCCTGGCTCTGTTTACTTTATTTTGTATCAGTTCATCTAGGCAATTCCATGCTTCTCTGTATTTATTAAGTTCATCATCACCTACTGCCTAGTGACAATTCATAATATTCATGAAACACAGTTTATTTAACCATTCCTCAGTTGACAGTAATCTACTTTATTTCCAATTCTTGGCTACTGCAGAAAGTGTTCATATAAATATTTTCCTCCATATGGAGTCTTTTTGACCATGAGTTTCTTACTACAACTTAGTGGAATTTTTAAGTCAAAGATTATGGATATATTATAGTCACGATATATATGGATATATTTGCCTAAATCTAAATACTTTCCAGAATGATAATACAAATGATCATTTCCAGCAATAATGCATTTTATCTACTTACATTTGTCATCTTTGTCAATTTTCTAGATATGAAGTGAAACCTCAGGGTAACTGATTTCTCTTATTGGTCATGATTTGAAGTATTCTTTCATAAGGTTGCTAATAGGTTGCAATTTTTCCTTTGAGAAGAAAAGAAAGCAAGCACTTATTAAGCACATACTATGTGCCAGGCACTACATAGTAAGTACTTACAGATTTTATCTCATTTGTTCCTAAAAACTTGGGAATATCCATTTTACAGTTGAGAAAATGAAGGTAGGCAGACATTAAATGATTTGTCCAGGGTTACACAATTAGCAAGTACCTGAGGCAGGATTAAAAATCAAATTTCCTTACTCTTGGCCCAGCACTCTTAAATGCCTGCTGTTTGTTTATATTCTTTAATTTGTTCCACTCTATTAGGGTATATATTTACTATCAAATCCTTATCAGTGATATTTAATACAAAGATTTTTCCTTCCCTTTCCTTCCCTTCTTATCTAGGATCTGTTAGTATGTTGTTTTTTTTTAAAGTCAATTCTATGTAATGAATATTTTTATTGGCAATTGATTCATTCCTCCTTTGAATAAAGAACTCACTGTTTGAATGGTATATGATATGCTTCTATTCTATTTTTAATAGTATTGATCTTTAATATTCAGGTCAAATATTCATTTTAAATTTACTGTGGCATGCGAAATAAAATGTTAGACTCACTGTAATTTCTGTCATACTATTCTACTGTTTTTCCTGAAATTCATATCAAAAAATAGTCCTTTCCTGGGTAAATTATGTGTTCAGGTTTATTAAGTACTGAGGTAATGCATTCAATTTTTTGTGATTCTTCCTTGTCTATTATTTTTCATTGATTTACTTTTCTATTTTTTTAAGCAGTACCAAATAATGTTAATGATTGTTTGCTTTTCAATATAGTTTGAGATCTGGAAGTCCCTTCCTTTCTTCATTCAAAGCTTTTTTTTTTCATTATTTCTAGATGTTTTGTTCCTCTAAAAGGAACAAAATTTGGGGCAACTAGGTGGTGCAGTGGTTAGAGCACCAGCCCTGAAGTTAGGAGGACCTGAGTTCAAATCTGATCTCAGGTACTTAACATTCCCTAGCTGTGTGACCATGGGCAAGTAACTTAACCCTAAATCCCAAAAAAAAAAAAAAAAAAAAAAAAAAAAAGGAACAAAATGTTGTTATTTCATCTGCCTCTGCAGTAATTTGATTTGAATAGCTTTAAATTTGTAAATTAACTTTGTTGTCATCCCATTTTTGTTATATTGACCCAAAGTGGTTATAACTATATTTCATCAGTTATTTAAGTTGATGATAAGAACTTTTTGTGATAGAGCCAAGAGAGTAGAGAAGAGATAGCAGTTAAACAACTCTAAAATAATGCAACTTTATACTTTCACTCTAGAGTGAGAGAGTCAAGAAAAGTTTTTCCAACTTATTATAACTTAGGGGGGCAGCTAGTTGGTACAGTGGATAGAGTGCCCATCTTGAAGTTAGGAGGACCTGAGTTCAAATGTGTCCTCCAGACACTTAACACTTCTAGTTGTGTGATCCTGGGCAACTCACTTACCCCAATTGCCTCAGCAAAATAAATAAATAAATAAATAACTGAGGAGGTCAGCAGGAGCAATCTGGGATGAGGTGGGGACCTGCACAGTGGGCACTCAGCAGCAGCAGCAGCAGTGGGCTTTGGAGACAGCTGCAGCAGTTTGGGGATCTCTTAAAAGGTAAGCTGAAAGGAATCTTGCAGTTGGTCACAAAGGAGTGGGGGTCTAGTCACAGGTCCAAGACAAAGACACTGACCACACTTCTCCCTATATCATATCGCCTTAGAAATACCAAGAACTTATGGACCCTCAGGGCTAGCTCAGAACCCAAACAAACAAAAAACAAATCCCTAACCTTGGGACAATACCTCCCATGCCCAGGTGAACAGAGTCTAACTAACTTTAACACAAAGTTCAAAGTCAAGTAAAAGGCTGGAAATGGCTATACATGCATAATCTAAATCAAATTAATTGTTTTAATAAGGAGGGGGAAAGTGAAAATAGAATTTACATTTATTTAGTATTTCTCTGTGTCCTAACAAAGAGTCATTTTATGTAAGAGTGCTCTGAAAGAGGCAGCTAGGTGGCTCAGTGGATGGAGCACCAGCCCTGAAGTCAGGAGGACCTGAGTTCAAATTTGACTTCAGACACTTAACACTTCCTAGCTTTGTGACCCTGGGCAAATCACTTAACCCCAATTGCTTCAGGGGAAAAAAAAGTGCTCTGAAGGCTGAGAAATATGTATATTATTTACTGGTCCTATTCAGAAGGATCCATATGTCTTTTAAATAAATCTTTATTTACTCTTGTTCAGAATTCCCCAATCATTTGTTTAGGTTAAGATTTACCCTTTTGTTTATTAGTTTTCTCCAACTCTGAGAGACTAACATCAAAGCCTTTCCTATTCTTGGGTTTTGTTTTCTTATCCCTTGTCATTCTTTCATCTTATTGAGTTGGTTAATCTATTCCTATTTAAAATTATTAGAATTGTTTTACAGTTTATTTCATTTATGTCTTCATTTATGTCATTTATATATTAAAAATATCTTCTTAATTAGACTTTTTTGTTCTTCCTTTTAAGCTACTACATTGATGCTACAATTAGATTTATTTAATCAAACAATGCAACCCTATTTCCTACAGGCTCTCTTTTGCTCCCATTCCTCCCCAGAAATAACAACAAGCTCTTTCCTCCAGTCTAGGAGTAGACATGAAGATTGCCAATGTCCTTTGAGCATTTTGAAGAGAAAAAAGACATTATTCCCACACCTCCAATATTTATGAAGGCTTCAAATAAATGAAGCCTTTTCTGCATGTGCCGCATACACATATCCCAAACATTTTTTACTAAAATAATAAAGTTCTGGAGCACAACACAGAACTACAAGGCTTGGCCTTTGAGTAAAGGCTTATGGCAATGAGCTAGGAACAGCCTGCCTTAGGTAAACCTGTGCTGGGCTGCCCCTATCCCTGCCCCTGCCAGCCACTGCTTTTTCTACTGCCAATTTCCTTTGTCTTTTCCCACAATCGATCAGTCATTACTGGTTGGGGCTGAAGATATGCTTACTACCTGTTTTCCCTTTCCCCACCATCCCTAGGCCACATTTGCTCAAGTGTCCTAGAGCCCCTGGGGTATACATCTGTGTTCACAGCTACTGGGAACTATATCTGCTGCTCCCTGGCCAGCACTCCAGAGTTTGTGTCCTTTCCTGGAAGGACCAAAGGCCCTAAGTCTGTCCCTGCTTCCTGCCCCACCAGGATCCACTCCCATCCCCTTGTTTTCAGGATAGGAAAATTCCAGTTATTGGGACTTGAGCTCTTCAGCTCTTTATTATGGGCCTGTGGGCTGTGACCACTGCCAGGGTCTAATTCTGCCTCTCTTTTCCCCCCATGGCAAGCCTGTCTGCCTCCTTATAGAGAGGGTTGCAGGATCTGCATTGCCATTTCCCTCCTGTATTCTGAAGGGGTACTTGTGCAGAATGGCACAAGTCCTTGTCCTCCTAGTGCTTGCTGTAGATCGAAGTCTGGCTGCCCAGGCTGGTCCACTACAGCTGAGATCAGAAGCTACATCAGGTAACTCCGAAAGATTTTGATAGGGCTTTAATTCCCTTCCTGTCAGTGGTCATCCTCTCTAATAGAGGGAATTCCTCTACCTTCCAATCAGCCCCTACTAAGGGACCTAAGAGCTCCTGATAGCTCACACGCAAGAGATGCCCACTAAGATTAGGAAAGCATAGTTCCAGATTGCCCATTTATACTCAGGAAAAGCCTTAGGGATGCAAAAAGGGGCAAAAGGCAGTCCTTCTCTCAAGGAGCTCATAATCTTCCTTTAACTTTTCTGATCCCCAAGAATCCTGCATGTTCATGCATGGAGAGTGGTAGGCCGGGAGTGAAAGGGAAAAATAAAAAAGTCAGCCCATTTGGTCAATGTATTTGGGAAAGATGTGCAATATGTAAGATCCGTAGACCTCTCACTTTTAGGAAGGGAAAGGGAAAAAATGTCACCAGGACAAGATATTTGTGGTTGGAGACAAATATTCTAAGAACATTCTGATTACTACAGCTTTGCTCACCTTGGAAACACATCTAATTTCAGAATACTCAGAGGGCAAGATAATTGTGGCAGGAGACACTCAGAGAACATTCTGATTACTACAGCCTTGTTCTCCATGGAAATTCATCTAATCTCAATACTAAGAAGACAAGATAGTTGTAGCACAAATCATAGTATTTCATAACATATCAGTTGTCTCAAACTTGATGTCTACAAAAGCTAATATTTTTGAGAAAATTCAGACCTCTCATCTTGATCATCCTCTGATTATGAGAAATAAAACTAAACAGAGGCACACAAAAAATAACAGGAAACTAAATAGACCAATCCTAAAGAATAATTGAGACAAAGAAAAAATCATAGAAGCACTCAATAATTTCATTAAAGAGAATGATAACAATGAGATAACACACCAAAATTTATGGGATGATATTTATAGCTGTAAAATTTATATTTCTAAATGCTCACATCAATAAAATAGAGAAAAGGCAGCTCAATGAATTGGGTATGCAACCAAAAAAATAAAAAGAACAAATTAGAAATCCCCAATTAAACACTAATTTGGAAATCTAAAAAATCAAAGGAGAAAATGATAAAATTGAATGTAAGATAACCATTGAATCAATCAATAAAAGTAGGAGCTAGTTTTAGGAGGAAAATAACAATAAATTAGTTAAACCATTGATTAATTTGATATTTTTTAGAAAAGAAAAAAAACAAAATTACTAGTTTAAAAATATAAAAGATTAATTTATTACTAAGGAAGAGAAAATTAAAGCAATTATTAGAAGCTATTTTACCTAATTATATGCCAATAAATGTGACAATCTAAGTACAATGAATGAATATTTACAAAAATATAAATTGACCATATTATCTAAATAACCTTATCTTAGAAAAGAAATTGAATAAACTATCAGTGAGTTCTTTAATGGCTTATTTAGTAACCTGGAACCACCTTTTTCAATTTCAAGTTTTGGTAATGTTTCATTTGGTTGAACAGGAATAGGTCCCTAGGAAATAATAAAATTCTTAGGGAGCTGGTAACAGACTCAACACCCATCAGATCTAATGGCTTTGTTTTTGTAAAGTATGTCCCACTTGACCAAGAAGTCTAATAATAGCATTATGCTTTCTCCGATCATCATAAGAAAAAGGAGCTAAGGAAGAGAGGATTATGGGTAATAATTCAGAGATTAAATGACATCATACTCTCAAGAAAAGAAGCAATTTTAAGCTTCTTTGAGTCTTTTATCTATAAATGATGCTGAATTACTAGACTTAGAAGACAGAAACATCATGTCCCAGAGAATGATACCCTTTTTATGTTGGAAATGAATCCAAGAGTATTTTTCTCCAATCTTGATGGCAGTCAGAATGGTCAGCAGTAGTATTTGGAATGGTCCTTCTCAAGCAGACTGAGTCCTGCTTGTCTGCTAAAAGGTTTTGATATACATTTTGTCTCCTGGGAATAAATCATGAAGTAAGAAGTCCAAATAACCTGCTTGCATCTTTCCACCTTGTGGAGCTCGTGTAACCTTGTGTAACTCCTGTATGTGGGAAGCAATAGAGGGATCCTCTTTTAATGATGATGTATATAAAAGGGAAAGGGGTTGATTGAATAATCATTTGAATAGGGAGGTGTCTAAAAACATTTCAGAAGGCAATATATGTAGCTCTCCCCTTGTTCTATACAGATAGAATACTGCCAAGGACAGAACATCAGGCTCTTTCAAAGATTCTCAGGACACAATCTGCCACTCATGATTTTAAGTTACTTATTCATATATTCAATTTGGCCTGAGCTTTGTGAATGACAAGGATTGTAAAATTTGGAGTCATCCCCGGACAGGAATAAATTTGGAAAGAGAAAGAATCAGTGAAGTGGGGGGTGCCCTTGTCAAAATCGATGCATGCTGGTGGGCCAAAGTAAGGAATAATCTCCCAGGACCATTTTAGCAAGAAATGTAATCGTGGGACAAGAGCCAGGAAAAGCCTCTACCCTCTGGGCGAGCTGGTCAACAATAACAAGGAAAATCTTATAATATCTAGACTTAAGCATAGAAATGAAATCAATCAGTTCAAAAGGTGTAGAAGTCAGAGGGCACCTACCATAAGCTTTGATTATAAATCTGGCAGGTAGGGCAAGAGGCAGACAAATGGGAGGATATGCTGGGACAACCCCCAAAATTCTGATCCAATCCATAATCCCTTGAGAGCTTAAATGGTCCGGGGGAGGAATGGTTTCTCCTCCCCAGACACCATTAACTTGTTTTGCCTTAAACTTTTGCTTACATTTCTCTCCTTCAGTCACCATAGGAAAGGGCTTGTTAGTACCACCAGAAAGTGAAAAGTTAAAAATATATGCAGAGGCTTCCAGGGCAGCAAGCTTAGCTTTGCATTAGCACACTCATTCCCACTTGAGACAGGATCAGTTCCTCCTGCATGGGCAGAACAGTGAACAATAGCCAGGATAGAGGGAAATTTCAGGGTAGACAGGAGATCCTTAATGAAGTCTGCATTTGCAATGACTTTGCCGGCAGAGGTCAAAAATTCCCTTTGCAACCAAAGCATTCCAACAGCGTGGCAGACATCAAATGCATATCTTAAATCTATATAAATAGTGACACTTTTTCCCTTGGCTAGGTGATATGTCTGAGAGCCTCCAGCTCAACATCCTGAGAACTAAGATTGGAGGGCACTGCCCATACAGTGTCACAGTCAGAGATGACAGCAGTATTTGTGAGGTGGGTTTCTTGTAAAAAAAAAAAAAAAGGACCCGTCAGAGTAGAAAATAAAGTCAAAGTTCTCTAAAGATTTGTCAGAGAGACCGTCATAGAGTTTTCCAGCCATGTCCACTCCAGAGGCACAGTCCTACAAAGGTTTTTTTTTTTTGTTTTTTTTTTTTTCCCAGGAATGGCAAATGTTGCAGGATTAAGGATTGTAGAATGTTTTAGGGTGATATTCTCATTCCCTAGCAAAGTCGCTTCCTATTTAGTGAGCATTTGATCTGAAAAGGTCTATGTCTAGTGATGGAGTCCACTTCATGGGGGCACTGAACTATTAAAGGGGAACCCAGAACCAGATCAGAAGCTTTCTCCCCCAGGATGGCAGTGGCAGCCACAGCCTGGAGGCAGAGTAGTGCTCCATCAGCAAGCTGAGCAGAATAATAAGCTCCTGGATGGATGCAGGACGGGTTCTAACCTGTAATGGTTGAGTTAGAACTGTAGCAGCTACAGGTAAGAATGAAGCACTTACTGAGATCTGGGAGTCCCAAGGCAGGTGCTGATAACCGGACCCATGTCAGCTCTATTATAGCTGAGAGAAGCCAAGAATCGAGCTGTGAAGGTTCAGGAACTAAGTTTGGGGTCAGAGACACAAGAGAACTGGTAATCTCATCAAAAGAGGGTCACCTGCAAAAAAAAAAAAAAGAGGGTCACCCTTCCTCTTGGAGGAAGGGGCAGAAAGTTATTGGAAAGCTTGCAAGTACTTGGGAGAAAAACAGTTAATTCCCAGCAGCTAGAACAAAATCCAAATATTCTGTACCACTGTACCTTTGACTCAGAGATTTTGTAATCTCTTTGGTGAAGCTCTAGCAATAGATGGCACCTATCCTGGCAAATCTCTGTTTCTGGTGCTGCTAGGAGCAGGTTGTCTGCATGTTAAACTATTTTAAAAGTGATGGAGGGCAAGTCCTGCTGTAAAATCTGAGAAAATAGGGGGGCCTCTCTATATGAAGTAACCAAGTATATGTCCACTGTTGCCAGGTAAAGACAAACAAATGCTGTTAATATGGATGTATGGGTACGAAAAAATATGCGGAACAGAGGTCTTACCAACATGAAACAAATGGCTCCACAAAAAATTGAGAAGATGATAGTGGCAGGTTGCCTGGGTATGGAAAACAAATTAACTGCATGTAGATCTTGAAAAGGACAATAAAAAAGCTTGCCATCTGGCCCTGGCTTAAGTTTTTTTTTTTTTTTTTTTTAAACAGGGAAACTGGATATATTGTAAGGGAAATGGCAAAGAATAAAAATGTCCTGATCTATTAAAGTAAAATTACAGGTGAAATTTCTTCAATAGTTTATCTAAACAAAGGATAATATAAATTAGTCTTACTGGTAATATGAAGAGCAGATAAGGAGCCTTATGTTGGAATATGAAGAGGCCCAATGAGAGTAAAGAATATCAGAGGGATTTCAAAAATATTCCATACCATTTCCTGAATGTTTGGAAATAGGGAATGAATGGAGGGAGTCATCTGGTAGGAACATAGTGCCATTGAGAATGCATCTTTTTTCTTTCTCCAAATTTTCCAAAGTCTGCACAGGTAAAAAAGAATTAGACCTAGTAATTAATAAAAATGAATTAGGCCAACTGAAATTGGAGGCAACAATCATGTCATTCCAGTACTCAACGTAAATGAGGGGTCCTGCCACTCTTATATGTGAGAATTAATATTTGCATCCATTTTGTAGGTCAAAGATAAATCAAAGTCTCAAAATACTGAATTCTCAGCTGACACAGATCCCTTCTCTGATCCCTCAAAGAAATGTTAAAGACACAGAATATTCTTGCTTGAGAATTATCAGAATTCTTGTTGGAGCTTGAACAATGATCTAATAATTATTCTCACACTTACAGACAAGAAGGGTAGCTAGCTTTATTCACAAATAAAGCACTTGGCTTGGAATCAGGAAGACTCATCTTCCTGACTTAAAATCCATCCTCAGGCAATTATTTGCTGTATGACCACAAGCAAGCCCCTGAACCCTTTTTGTCCCAGTTTTCTTGCTTGTCAAATGATACGGAGAAGGAAATAACATATTACTTCTGATATCTTTGCCAGGAAATCTTCACATAGGTAATGAAAAGTCAGTCAGGACTGAAAGAAATAATCAACAACCACAAAAGACATGAAATGCACCACTCTTTCTGTACATCTCATCTGTTCTTTCATTACTTTTTCCAGAACTCTCAAAGGTAGAGAGGATCACACCTGGCAGAGACATGGAGGCACTAGTCATGTAATAGTTATCTCAGTGTTAACAGGCTGCTCTTGTTCCCAAATATAGAAATACATGCAACCATCTTGTTGGTCTGGGATGGCTTAAAGTCTCAATAAATTCAGCTCTCATCTGAATTGGATCCCTCCTTTGATCTCCCAAATAAATGTGCTAAAAAGAAATTTTACCTGCATGAATGGAGATATATCAAAAACGCATACATTCTCATTTGAGAACTGTCAGAACTATACCAGGGAGACCTTTTTGTCTCAGTTATTTTATCTGTAAAATGAGTTGCAGAAGGAAATGGCAAACTTATTCAATATTTTTGCCATGAAAATCCCAAATAAGTCAAAAAGAGTTGGTCATGACTTTAAAAAAAATGAACAACAGATAAGAAATGTATTGCTGCATCTATGCATCATCTCTCTCTTTCTTGCCTTTTTTTCCCCAGAATTCTCAAAAGTAGAGAAGATTAGACTTAGTCATGTCATTGAATTTTTGATGAATTGAACTTAATTGAATGAAATTGAATACTGATTCAATGTAAACAGGCTGCTCTTGTCTAAATATGAGAATTATGATTACCATTTCATAATACAGTTTGAGACCTAGTATGGCTAGGCCACATTACTTGTTTTCATTACTTTCCTTGATATGCTTGACATTTTGTAATTCCAGATAAATTTTGTTATTTTTTCTTGATCTATAAAACTTTCTTTTGGTAGTTTAATTGGTATGGCACTGAGTAAGTAAATTAATTTAAGAAGAATTATCATTTTTATTACATAGTTTTGGCCCACCCATAAGGAACTGATATTTTTCCAGTCATTTTGATCTATTCATGTGAAAAATGTTTTGTAATTGTGTTCATACACTTCCTGTGTTTGTCTAGGCAGGTAGACTTTATATTGTCTTTATATTGTCTACAATTATTTTAAATATAATTTCTCTTTCTATCTCTTGCTGTTGGGCTTTACTGATTATATATAGAAGTGCTGATGATTTATGAGGGTGCATATTTTATATGTTGAAACTTTGCTAAATTTGCTAATTTCAACTAGTTTTTTAGTTGATTCTCTAGGAATCTTTAAGGAGACCACCATATCACTGACAAAAAGTGGTAGTTTTGTTTCCTCATTACTTATTTGAATTCCTTTAATTTATTTTTATTCTCTTATTACTAGAACTAACATTTCTACTATAACATTGAATAACAGTGATGATAATGGACATCCTTGCTACACCCCTGATCTTATTTTAAAGGCTTCTACCTTATCCTATTGTAGATAATGGTTACTGATGCTTTTAAAGTGATACCATTTATTTATTTATTTTTAAAAGCTCCATTTGTTTCTATGCTCTCATACGAATTTTTTTCAACACAAATTGGTGTCATATTTTGTCAAAAGCCATTTTTTTAATCTATTGAAATAATCATGATTTTTCTCTATTTTGTTATTGATAAGGTCAATTGTGTTGATAGTTTTCCTCATATTAAAACAATTCTGCATTCTTGGTATAAAGCCTACCTAGTCATACCACATGATTCTTGTGATATATTGTTGAAATCTCCAGTATTTTATTTAATTTTTTTGCATCAATATTTATTAGAACAATTGGCCTATGGTTTTCTTTTTCTCTTTTAGGTCTTCTGAGTTAGATATCAGCACCATATTTGTGGTGTAGAAGGAGTAAAACTCCTTCTACAACTATTTTTCTAAATAGTTTATATAGTATTGGAATTAATTGTTTAAATGTTTAGTAGACATTTCTCTAATAAATAATTATTGAGCGCATTTTTTTCACCTATTGATAGCTTTGATTACTTTATCTTTATCTGAAAACTGTAGGTTCATATCCTTTGATCATTTATCAATTGGGGAATAACTCTTGTTTCTATAAATTCTATATATTTGAGAAATAAGATCTTTAAAAGAGAAATTTGCTGTAATTTTTTCACAATAATGATTACTATGTATTTCCTTCCATCCTAATTCCCCCAATTATCCTACTTTCTCCCTCCTTTTATCCTGTCCATTTTCAAGAATGGTTTGCTTTTGACTTTGCCCTCCCTTCTATTAGCCCTGCCTACTCTTATCTCCTTCCCCTCCTACTTCTTTTATGTCAGATAAACACTGCCCCAAGTTTCTTGTTGCCACCTAGTGCTGCTCAGAGCTACAGGGTCTTAGAGGCCATTCACCTGGTGGTGTACCATGGCACAACACCAGAATAGTCAGGCCATTCCTTCCAATGTTGCTCTTCTGGAGCACCAGACCCAGTATGTGCCGTGGGTGTGAGCTCTGGTTGCTTGCCTACTGTGTTCATCCCAGTAAATCAATCACTGACCTGTGTTGGGGATTGGGGCCTCTGCTGGCTTTTGCAGGGTCTGTGGGTGTTTGCTCAGCCACTGCTGCCCTGGCCCAAATGAGACAGATCTTTTCTATTGATCTTCTAAATTACCTTGGGCTAGAAAATTGTTTTTTATTATTTTATGGTTGTTTGAGACAGTTTGAGAAAGTTCAATGTCTTTTTCTGCCATTTATGTGCATGTTCTTTGACTTAAAATGTAGGCTGAAACATGAATTTTTTATTAGTTCAATGTGGAAATCTGTTTTATTTGACTTCATATTTTTGTAAGTGCTTTATTTCTCTAGTTTTTTGTTTTCTTTTTTTGTTCAATAGATGGGAGGAAGTGGGGAGAGACAATAAATGCATCACTGAAAAATAAAAGAAAATGAAAAAAGAGAACAAGAAGAAAACTTTATAATAAAAAGTGAAATGGATTTCTTAAAGGATTTTTAGAAAAAGCTGTAAACATTTTTAAAAACTAACAAAATATTTTTGAATAAGAAAGAAAAGTAGACTTTACTTATTTAAACAAGAGAAAAAGTGTAATAATTAGAGAAGTAGATGGAAGAAAGTTATTAATAAATTAAGTAAAACTGTTTAGTAAGATCAATGACAAATTGAAGGGGGCAGGAACTTGAGGGTGAGAAGAAAAGAATTTATCAGAATGGAGTTGTCTGAAAGTAGATTAAGAAATGATGAACAGGCAGATTTCAGAAAAGCCTGGTAAGACTTACATGAACTAATGCAAAATGAAGTAAGCAGAACGAGAAGATTAAACACAGTAACAGAAATACTATATTATGATCAATTGTAAATGACTTAGCTATTTTCAGCAATATGATAATCTAAGACAACTCCAAAGGACTCACAAAGAAAAATACTATTCACAAGGCAGCTACTTGGTATAGTGGATAGAGAACCAGCCCTGAAGTCAGGAGGAGCTAAATTCAAATCTACCTTCAGACATGTAACACTTCCTGGCTGTGTGATCTTGGGCAAGTCACTTAACCCCATTTGCCTCAGCAAAAAAATAAAATAAAATAAAATACTGTCTACCTCTAGAAAAATAACTGAAGATATCTGAATGCAGATCAAACCATGCTTCTTTTTTATTCTATTTTTCTTTTTCTCTGTGTTTCCTTTCATAACACAATTAATATGGAAATGTGTTTTACATAATTGCATACATATAATTTACATACTTAACAGGTAGGGAGAGAATTTGAAAGCATATTTTAAAAAACAAAGTAAAAAATTCTTTTTACATGCATTTGGAAATATTTTTTTAAAAAACTTAAAAAATATAAAACTCTCAATAATCAACTAAAAATGTAATTGAAGCAACCAACAAGTTGGTGAACATAAAACAAACCCATACAAATTAAGAGAATTTCTGTATATTTACCAGAAAAATCTAGCATGAAGAAATAGGAAGAGAAATGCAATTTAAAATATCATCATGATTTCCGCTGTGACTGACTCTTCATGACCCCATTTAGGTTTTCTTGGCAAAGATACTGGAGTGGTTTGCAATTTCATTTTCCATTCATTTTATAGATGAGGAAACTGTGGTAAACAGGGTTGATGGCTTGTTGAGCATTGTTGAGCATCAAACAAGTAGTAAGTATCTGAGGCCAGATTTGCTTAGGTCTTCCTAGTGCTTAATCCATGTGTCACTTAACTGCCCCAAAATAAGTAGAGGTAGTATAAAATTCTTGAAATTCTACCTGCCAAGACACATATCCTGGAACCATATGAACACAACTACAAAACACTTAAGACAAAGATAGATCTAAATAATTGGAAAAATATTAATTGTTCATAGGGAGACCAAGCCAATACCAAAAAAGATACTACCTAAATTACTAATTTAGGGCCATACCAAGCAAGTTACCAAAAAATTAGTTCATAGAACTAGGAAAAAAATTCACAATAGAACAAAAGTTAAAAAATAACAAAGGAATGAAAAAAAAAGTGGGAAGAAAGGAGGCCTAGCAGTACCAAATCTCAAATTATTTTGGAATAATTGTAACTGTAAACATCAAAACACTTTAGTACTAGATAAAAAATAGGAACATTTTACATACATGATACACAGATGTAAATAGCCTAATGTTTGATAAATTCAAAGATCCCCAGCTTTTGGGACAAGCACTCACTATAGGACAAAAAATTTTGGAAAACTTGAAAACACTATGACAGTAATTACATATGGATTAATGTCTCATAGAACACACTAAGACAAGCTACAAAGGGGTACATGATTGAAACATAAAGGGTGACATCGCAAACAAATTATAGGCATTAGCTGTCAGATCTGTGGATAGGGGAAGAGGTCAAGACCCAAAATAAGAAAGACAAAGATAAAAAGACAAGGTAAAAATTGATAATTTTTTTATTAAACAAAATTTAAAACATTCCATAAATAAAATTAATTCAGCTAAAACTAGAAGTAAGAGGGATGAAATTGGGGAAACTTTCTGTGTAATTTTCTCTGATAAAGGTCTCATTTCTCAAATATGTATAGAATAGAGCCAAATTTACTAGAATTAAGAGCTATTTCCCAAATGATAAATGGCCAAGGGATATGAACATGTAGTTTTTAAAGGAAGAAATCAAAGCTATGAATAACTTTGACTCACTAATAATTAGAGAAACACAAACTAAAACAACTCTGATGTACTACCTCATCAGAATTTGCAAAGTCAGCAAAAAAGGAAAATTAAAAAATGCTGGAGAGGCTGTGGGAAAAAAATTGGTATATAAATGTACTGTTGGTGGAACTATGAATTGGTACAACCATTCTGGAAAACAATGTGAAACTATGTCAATAAAAAATATTAAATTGTTTATACCTTTTGACCCAGTGATAACCCTACTAGGATCATGCCCCAAAGAAAAATAAATGAAAGAGGAAAAGGAGGGTGGGAAATGGCTAAATATATGAGGCTTTTGAATTTCAGCATCCACATTACTGTAATACCAGAGGGTACTAATTAGTTCCCAAGGGGATCTCCAGCAGTCCAACCCGGGTTTTCAAAGAAGGTTTAGTAGGGAAGACCACCAAGGGAAATTGTATCATATTGAAATGGGAAAAGGAAAGAAATAAACATTTATTAAATACTATAAGCCAGGCATTCAGCTGAGATTTACAAATATATCATTTAAACAATACTTGGAAGTAGGCACAATTTTACGGTTGGGAAAAATGAAATTGAGAGATATTAGACCACACAAACAGAGATTGAGATTGGATTTGAACTTGTCTTCCTGACTATTAATAATTAGTAATTACAGCTAATATTTATACAGCACTTAACTTTGTACCCATTATTGTGCTAAGCACTTTGCATTTATTATCTCATTTGGTCCTTATAATACCCTTAGGAGGTAGGTGCTATTATCATCCCTATTTTACAAATGAAGAAATCAGAATAACAAATGGTAAATGACTTGCCCAGATTATACAGTCCTGTAAGTGTCTGAAATCAGATTTCTAAGTCCATGACCATATCATTCCCCTATTCAATAATCTCTAGAGGCTCCTCTAAAATAAAATATTAACTACTCTGTTCAATTTTTAAAGTCCTTCATAACCCAGCATCATTCTAGTTTTTCATCACCACTGATTATTACTCTTCCTCTTGAATTCTGAAAGCCAGAAACTGGTCTTTGCTCTGGTCCTTACACACACTTCATTCATCATTATCACCACCACACAAAGGAACTTACCTGTAACAGCCTGGATTTGACTAATTTTATCTTTCCTGGCTCCTTGAAAGTTCCTACCTAATTAACAACCATTTATTTAATGCCTCCTATGTGTCAGATAATGTGTTAAGTACTAAGGATACAAAAAGAGGGGGGGGGGGGAAGTCCCTATTCTCAAGGAGCATGCAAATATACACAAGGCAAGGTATGTATAGGATAAATAGGAAATAATTAACCAAGGGAAGGAACTAGAATTAAGATGTATGGGGAAAGGCTTTCCGGAAGAGATGGCATTTTAGTGGGGCTTAAAGGAAGCCAGGAAAATCAATCGTCAGATTGGCAAAGGGAGATCATTCCGGGTATAGGGCTCAAAGAAAATGTCTGGAATAAAGAGATGAATGATCTCACTCCTGATACAGCCAGGAGGCCAGTGTCACTGCACTGAATAGTATATGTATAGGAGTAAGGTATAGGAATAGTGGAAAGGTAGGAGTGGGTTAGGGTATGAAGGGTTTTGGATGCCAAAGAAAGCATTTTATATTTGATCCTAGAGGCACTATGGAGTTTATTGAGTAGGCACATGACATGATAGGACCTACACTTTAGGAAAATCACTTTAGTAGCTAGATGGAGGATAGATCAGAGTGGGGAGAGATGAGGCAGACAGCACAGTAGGCTACTGCAAAAATCTAGGACTGTGGTTATAAAAGCCTGCAGTAGAGCACAGGTAATTTTAGAGACGATGAAGGGAAATATTCAAAAGATGTTGCAGAAGTGAAATCGACAAGCCTTGGCAACAGATTCAATCTAGGAGTGCAGGGGGTAGAGAAAGATAGAGTCCAGGATGATTCCTAGGTGGCAAGCTTGAGGGAGTGGGGGAATGGTACTGACCTCTACAGTAATAGGAAAGTAGGAGATGGGGATGATTTAAGGGAAAGATAATTAGTTTCTTATGATGGAGAGAACCATCTGCATCCAGAGAGGGGACTTTGGGGACCAAACGTAGATCACAACTTAGTATTTTCACCTTTTTTGTTGTTTGCTTGCTTGGTTTTTCCCCCCTCTCTTTTTCTCCTTTTTGATCTGATTTTTCTTGTGCAGCATGATAAATGTGGAAATACGTTTAGAAGAATTGCACATATTTAACATGTAATGGATTACCTGTGTCTAGGAGAGAGGGGAGGTACAGAAGAAGAAAATATTGAACACGAGGTTTTTTACGAGTGAATGTTAAAAACTATCTTTGCATGTATTTAAAAAATTTTAAAGATAATTATTTTCATGATGGCACCATCCTAGGAAGGGAAAGGAGCTTCTAGTCTTGTGAATTCTTAGATCTGGACCCCAGGAAGACAGCCTCAATAACCATGAATTACTTTGAGACATAGTCTTTATTGATTTCATTCAATCCTTCCATATTTTTTCCCTCATGCAGAGTGTCTAAAGCCTCAAAATTCCTGTTTCCTAGGACAGTTCCATATACCCCAAGGAAATAATTCAGAAAATGTCTAAAAATTAATGATTTAGTTAGTAATCTTACCACCAAAAGAAAATTCTTTATCAGAAAGGATTTGGGGTGGCAAGAGGATGGAATTGTTGACAGAATTATGATTTCTAACAATATAGCTCAGGTGAAAATACATAACAGGTGAATGAGGATTTTCCTGGGACAGATGCTGAAGATTCCTTAGCTGACTTGATGTCTAAACTGAGTTCCTGGGTGAAAGCGAAGGAGGAAGCAGCCCCTAAGTAAAGACATCTAAACGTACAAAGATGTTATAGGCTGGGTAACTAAGTGAGTACTAACTCAGTATGAGCTCAGGCTTATGAGTTTTCTTTCAGAGAGAAAAACAACTTTACCACAAATGACTGGCACATGATGGGAACTAGGAATCGTGCCCAACAAGTCAGTACTGTAGCTGTGACTTTCATGGTGTTATTCCTCATCACTGTTGTCACCTTGCATTTGGAGATCCAGTGTGAATTGCCTCTGATGTCAACCATACTACTTGAACTACATTTACTCAGAAAAAACTTTAAATTGCTTGTTGTTTTATTTTTCTTTTATTTCCACTAAACTACCCCTCCAGTGTTCTCTATGCCAGAATTATCTATTTCCCGAGGCTGGAGAGTTATTGAGTAATTGTCTAAAGGTAATTTAAGTAGGGGAAAATCCCCTGGCAATTTATATCTAAGCCACCAAGGGTAGGATGTGTTATGAATAACATTTGTTTCATCTAAGGTAGGCTAATTTCTCCTTAAAGGGATGACACAATCATCTGCTAGACTTGATTGATCTGAAGGACTAGAGCTCAAACTGTTGATATAGTTTCCTGATCACAAGTCTATGAAAAGTCAGTGCTCCTCAGGTTTGACAAGAATCCCCACTGCCATGCAAGTCAACACATTTCTCAGTGTTTACTGTCTCATTTACAAATGCAGAGGCATATAAAGCAGCAGTCATCAAACCCCTCTAGGACTGGTTTAAAAAAATGAATCAATAGAACACACTAGACAAGAGAGAATCAGAAACAATTGATCTCAATAACCCACTATTTAACAAAGTAGAAAACATATATTACCTAGGGAAAAAACTCCTTATTTGATAAGCAACTGCTCAGAAGACCATAAAGCAATCTGACAGAAATTAAGCTTAAACCAAGACCTTACACACACTCCACAATACATTCAGATCTATATACACTGATCCAAAGTGAAATAAGCAAAGTCAAGAAAATATAAACAGTAACTACAATAATGTAAATGGAAAGAATAACCACAACTATACAAACATACACACACATACAAATAAAAAATGAATATAGTAAAATAATACAGATCAAGCATGATTCATATATATAGATATAGATATAAATATAGATATAGATATAGATATAAAGACATTCCCAACCCAACCCTTTGTAGAGGTGTGAAGTCCACAGACTTTTGCAGGATTTTTTTCAGGCTTTTTCAATAAATTGATCAAATATGCTTATTTTTTCCTTCTAAAAAGATACTATTTTATAATATGGGATGGCTCTTTGTGATACGAAGGCAAAAGAATAATGGGAATAACCATGATGACTTTTCTTTAAAGAAGAGAAGACAAATAAAAACCTATTTTGAAAAACCAAAAACATACCATGAAAACTTTGTTATTCAAAGGTTTAAATAAAAAAATACTGCATTGCAAAATATGTTCTCACTTTTTATCTCTAAGCTAGTGACTTTTATTCCCATTCTCACCACTCAATTTCCAGTCCCATATCACCAACTGTCTCTTATTTCAAGTTGAGTGTTCCAGACATCTCACACATACAACAGAGAACTCATAATTATTCTTTTCATACATTCTCCTCTTACAGATTTTCCATTTTTCTGTCAAAGGTATTACCATTCTCATAGGTTTATACCTTTTTATCCCCTAACTTCTAACTTTCCCTCACTCCACATATCCAATCAGTTACAAAATCTTTTTTTCATGAAATCTCTCACATTCTACTAAACACAGTTCAGGCCATGACTGCTAAATGATGAGAATCCCTTAATTGATCTTGGCTCAAGTCTCTTCTGACCCATTTCCATCCTATTCACTGCTATCAAAGTGATTTTCCTTGTACACAATTCTGCCCCATGTTACTCCTCTACTCAATTAGTTTTAGTGGTTCCTTATTGTCTCCAGAATAAAAATATGAAATCCACCAAATTATTATCCATTGAGTAGCATTGTTAGACATTATCCTCATCTTCTTGAGTAAAGAAGGTCTGGATGTTAGATCCTGTATTACATGAATCCACTTGGTTGAGCAGAAATGCTGTAGAAGTCCAAAAGGTTCTCAGATCTTTTTTCCTCACTGTGTCTACGATCCATTCTATTAAAAATCAGAGTAAGGTTGCTTCTTTAAGAACTTGTTTTATTTCAATGAGCCCTAATCATATGGCAAATGCACATATTCTAATAGGAGAGAGAAGTACATCTATAAGTATATGCAGAATAAATATGAATAAATACCATATAGATTCTCCATAGAATCAACCAAGCATGCTTGGATTCTACATGTAAGCCCCAATCTAATTTTCCAGATTAATTATACTCTATTCCCCCACTTTACTTTATGATTCAACCAACCTGACTATGTTTCCTATCTTTATACCTTTGTCCTGGCTGTGCTACCATGTCTGAAATATTATGCTTCCTTTTCTCCACTTCTTAAAACTCTCTTACTTCAAGACCCATCTCAAGCATTATCTTCTGGATGAAGCTTTTCCTGATCTTCCCTAATACCACTGTCCTCCCAATATATTATCTTGCATTTAACCACTTGAAAAATTTATGCATATATATGCTTATATGCAAAAATATATGCATATATATAGACATATTATTCATATACTTCCATAAATGCTTATTATCTCTCACTAAAATGTAAGCACTTTGAAGGTAGGGACTATTTTATTCTTTATATTTGTATCCCTAAAACCCTGCTTAGTATTTGTCACATGTCACTAAATGCTTGATTAATTACAGATTGATTGTAAATCAATCCTTATATACATTAATAAATGGTAGAGGTACCAAAGTGTTGGATAGGGAACATAGAGCAAGATTTAGAACTTTCTGAAGAAAAGTACCTATAGTCTATTTTCATTATTAAAAATTTTCTATTCTTAGAAGGAAAATTGAATTTCATAGAATCTGGGGAAAAGGTAAATATAATATATGAAAAGAACTAATTTTTGTGGAATACCTGAGCATCCACAATGAGGAAATTCATTGAATTCTGAGTTTTGTGAAATTATAATTACTAAGCTAAGTTACAAAGAAGAGAATGTATTCTCCTTCATTTTTTACAGAGTTAGGGGACCATGGGGTAAAGCATGGTAGATAATATTGGTCTTAGTTTATATGCTTGCTAGTTTTACTGAACAATTTCCCCCAGTCTTTTTTATTCTTTTTTTTTTTTTTAGAAAGGAATAAGTTTCTAGGAGAAAGATTGGGTAATTAAAATGATATGAAAAAAGACCCATAAAAAATTTTAAGGAAGAAATTAATTGGAAATATACTAAAATTTTGGTTTTATTCTCTTCTAAATTAAATCCACTCTAACCAAAAGGGGAATGATTTAAGAATTCACAAAGGTAAAACTACAGAAATCAAGAAAGTATCATCAAGTCTGTGATATATGAGTCCCTGGCAAGCCACTGAGTTAGTCAGCACACATATATACAAATCTATTTTGAAAATACATTGCACCTGAACAGTGACCTCAGTCCAGAATCAAACAGAAGGAAAAAAGTGGACTGGGATTACATTTGGAAAATAGTGCAGCACATTTAATGATTCCAAGCTACTCCCTGAAATGAAAATTCTTACTAATGCCAACATTCTCTCTGTAGTGCTATATAGCTGCAAATCACATAACACTAGAATCTCTGAAGAATCGATAGAGAGATATATGAGAAGCATAAAGAGACTGCATCATTACATACAAGATTTAGTCAGCAGGAGGCATGAGGAAGCAAGGCAGGCTGAGCTGCCAGAGTCCTAGGAGAGGAATAGGGAGAGGTGGGGTTTTCTTTCAGCTCTTTTCTTCCTTCCTAAAGGGAAGGGATTTTTTTTTCAATCTTATCCCACCAAGAAAGGTTATTCATTCATGTCTCATCTCTCATAGCTTGCCGTCCTCATTTATTCATGATTTGTTTCTAGGAACAACAACTGAATCCTGAATTCACTAACCTTGTAAAGTCCAATAATTTTTTCTCCCATTTGCCCTAACTGCTTCAGATTCTAGACCAACTACTTCTGATCAAACTCTTCTGCTTTCTAATATTATGAATATCCTCTTCATTCTCCCTGTTTGCCAGCTTTAAATAATGCACACTTGCAGCTCGGCATTTCTGCAAACCCCCAGAGATTTATATTAAGCAAATGTGGTATATAGGTGCAAAAAATCACCCAACCCTTTTGACTAGGTATATTACATATTTATATTACACAACCTCAACTGGACCCCTGCTGCTACTACACAATCACATTATGCTTCCCTTATCAAGTCAATATCCCATTCTCCACGGGGGATCTTTCAAACCTTTTTATCTTTTCTTAAACTCTCTGTGGTTGTTTCTTCCCCCATCCTCTCAACTTAGATCCTTGTGTATGGTGGGAGTCACAGTGTAAAAATATGATTCCACAATTTGTGTAAACTACCTTTAATGTCATCTACAAAAACAAAACAAAATAAAACAAAACACTTCAAGTATTCCATGGGAAAACTTGCTTATGACTCTGAGCCATCCCTGTTACTCTGCTTTCTTTGTTCTATTTCTATATAAAATCTGACCTGGCCTAAGAGTTCTAGCTCTGTTCACCTACCAAGAACTAGTCTCAAGAGTAAATTCCTCTAATTAATACTAATAATCTAAACACACACATACACAACTATGCTGTGTGGTTTTCTTTGATATCTCAGTACTTTCCCATTATGATGGGACTATTTCTTTGGATAGTTTGTCCTAACAACTGGCACAAGACAGTCTGCAATCTTAACAAATGACATAATTTGGATAGGACAGATTTGTGTCCTTACACCTTGACTCATATTTTACAGAAAAAAGGGATCATTTTTTGTAAACTCCTCCGTTCTTCTTCATCTCCCAGCACTCAGATGCCTTCTGTCACTATTTTATCCTTCATCGCATCTCTCATGAAGAAGTAGCCTTATTCCCCATCAAGGATAACCCTTTTACTTTTTCAAGAAATCCAATTCTATCTCATTTCCTCCAACAGATTGTCCCTTGTAATCCCTACTCTATCACTTATTTTTCAATCTCTCACTCTCTACTGGTTCATTACTGACCGCCTACAAACATGTCAATATCTTCTCCATCCTGAAAAAAATCCTCACTTAATCCTTTCATCCCTGCTATCACCTTGCATCTCTTTTGCCTTTTGCAGTTAAACTTCTTAAAAAGGCCATCCATAAGAGATGTTTCCATGTTTCCTCCTCTCACTCTCTTCTTAACTCCTTGTAATCTGGTTTTCAATCTGATCATTTCACTGAAATTCCTCTCTCAAAAGTTCCTATTGATATCTTAGTTGCCAAATTCATTGACTTTTTCTCAAACTTCATTCTCTTAACCTCTTTCCAATCTTTGCCATTACTGACAACTCTCTCTCCTCCTTAATACCCAATTCTCTTTAGATATTTGGAACACTGATCTCCTCATATCTGACAGCTCCTTCTCAGTCTCGGTTGATAGATTTTCATTTGTGTTCCTCAGGGTTCTTTTCTGGGTTCTTTTCTCTTCTCCCTTTATACATTTATTTATAATTTATTTATATATTTAATAATTTCATCAAGTCCTATGTATTTAATTATCATTTTAATATACATCTCCCATGAATTTAATTATACCTATCAAATCTACCTATCCTACACCAAACTCTGAGCTGACCAACCATGCTTCTCCAACTGCCTTTCAGATATCTAAATTGCATGGCCAGTATGCATCTATCCAAAACAAAACTCATTCTCTTTCCCCTAAGCCCTTCCCATCTTCTATTTTTCCTTTTATTATAAAGGGCAACACCATTCTCCTAATCCCCTCAGGCTCAGGAATCCAGGAGTCATCCTGGATTCTTTGCTATCTCTTATTCTATCAATATTTGAATGCTGGAGTTTAAAACAGAAGAATTTAAAATCATTTATTTATTAATTCATGTAAAACTAATAGTGAATCTATTACATTAACATAAATAACATTTCATGAAAAATATATTTTACAAGACAAAAAATTAGGGGTAGCTGGATGGCATAATGGTTAGAGCATCAGCTCTGGGATCAGGAGGACCTGAATTCAAATTTGACCTCAGGCACTTAACATTTAACAAGCTGTGTGATCCTAAGCAAGTCACTTAACCCCAATTGCATTGAGGCAAAAAAAAATTGTGAGAAGCTTGGCATTCCATTATACTTTATAAATATCTTTAATTTCTTTAATAGATGACAACTGGATTCTCATATATTTCTGCATTCAATCTGTTGTAATATGTTGTTTTGGTCAAAATATATGAAGAAAATCTGTAGTTGGAAAAGGATGAGTATTTTAATAGCCTTTTCAAATAAACATAAATATTAATCTTTGATCAATAATTGGTAATTTGTTAAAGATTAATTACAATATGGAATCTGAATGAACTTGTACTCTAACATTAAAATCTATGGTTCTACCTTTACTTTAAAAATAAACTTAATTTTATTTTATTTTCATTTTTATATTTATTTTATTATTTATATTTCTCTATCCCATTTTCCTTTCCCACTCATACTCTTTCAGAAAGCAAGAACAAAGCCCATTTGAAATAAGTTTAATCAAGCAAAACAGATTCCAGTATCAGTTACATATAAAAAAAATAAGTCTCAGTCTTCAATCTGAATCTATTACGTCACCAAATAGGGGGTGAATAGCATATTTTATCATAAATCCTCTGGAACTGAGGTTTGTCCTTGTATTGATCAGAGTTCCATAGTCTTTTACAGTCATATCTTTTTATAATATTTTTACTCTGCATCTCTGAAACCATCCCCTTCATCACTTCTTACAACATAAACTCATAGAACATAACTTATCAGCTATTTTCCAATTAATGGGTAGGTCTTACCATTTCAAATTCTTAGATATCACAAAAAGACTTGCCAAAAACAATTTGTACATTTGGGTCATTTCACTTTCTTTGATGTCTTCGGTATGCTATTCTCAGTTAAGAAGATATGAGTTCAAATCCAGATTCAGCCACTTAACTTGCTATGTGACCCTGGGCAATTCACCTAGACACTTATCTTAGTTTCCTCAAATGAAAAAGGGGGATAATAATAGTATCAATCTCACAGAATTGATATGAGGATCAAATGAGTGTATATCAAGCACTTTGCAATCTTTAAAGTATTATAAAAATAACAGTTGACTCTTAGTGATATTACTGGGTCAAAGTGTATTTGCAGGTGAATAACTGTTAGGGCACAATTCCAAATTGCTTCTCAGAATGGTTGGATCAGTTACAGTACCACAAAACAATATATTTATGGACCTTCCCCACCCAACCCCAAATAATCCTTCTATCATTTGTCATTTTCCTTTTTTTGTCAGCTTTGCCAACTCTGATGGTATAAGCTGAAATGGTAGAGTTATTTTAATTTTCATTTCTCTAATTATTAATAATTTGAAACATTTTTTCCTATTGCTATTTATATCTTAAATTTCTTCTTAGGGAAATTCCTTATTTATACCTTTTGACCATTTATCTACTGGGAAGTGGCTCTTAGTTTTACAAATCTTTATCAGTTTCATATATATTTTTAAAATGAAATTTTGATCAAAGAAACTCATGGCAAAGATTTTCTACCATCTACACTACTCATTTGAGCTCCACTAGTTTCATTTGTGCAAAAACTTTTTGATGTCATGCAATCAAAATTGTCAATTTTTCTTCCCAAGAACCTCTCTAACTGTTTGGTCATGAACACTTCCCTTTCATAGATCAAACAGTTAATATTTCTCTAGCTCCTTTTAATTGCTTAAGATATGTTAGATAGTTGCCAATAAATGATATTTTAAGATTTTTTTTTAATAGGCTACTGTGCTCATGTTTTGGTATAATGTCTATATAATTATTCCATTGAGCACCTTATTTTTTACCTACTTTGTTCTATAGTTTAAAATCTGGCACTGGTAGACCCCTTTCATTCCCAATTTTTCTCACTTATTTATTACTTTAATATTTTTTTTTGTACTTCCAGATGAATTTTGCCATTTTCTTCTAGCTCTAGAAATTAATCCTAAGGTTTGATTGGTATGACACTAAATAAGCAAATTAATTTATATAGCATTGTCATTTTCATTATTATTAACTTGGGTTACTCATGAACAATTAATATTTCTCCTTTGTGTAAAGTTTTTTTTATAATTGTGTTCATAGACTTTTTGTATATATCTTGGAAGGAAGACTCAAGCATTTTAAATTATAGTTATTTTAAATGCATTTTCTATTTCTTCTTGCTGGATTTTGTTAATAATACAGAAGAAAATGCATATGATACATGTGAATTTACTTTCTATCCTGAGATTCTGCTAAAATTGTTCATTGTTTCACTTATTTTTTCAATTGACTTTATAGAATTCTCTCATTAAATCATTTTATCATCAGCAAAAAGAGATAAATTTGTTTCCTCTTTGACTATGTTTATTCCCTCAATTTCAATTATACCACTATGTTGAACAGTAATAATGATAATGGACATCCTCATTATGAGCAAATATTTTATTTCTGTTATATAAAATACTAGCTGCTAACTGTAGATAGCTAATACTTATTATGTTAAGGATACTATTATAATTACATTATTATAACATAATATCATTACCATCCTATCATATTATTCCCATACTTTCTATTTTTTTAAAAATAGGATTGGGTGCTGTATGTTGTAAGTTTCTTCTGTATTTATTGAAATAATCATATTATGGTTACAGTTTTCCAAATATTTAGAAAACTGTGTTCTTGCTAAAAATAAAGTCTAGTCATAATGCATAACATTTGTGATATGTTGCTGTTCTTCCCTAGCTAAGATTTTATTTTACATCAGTCTTCACTAAAACACTGAATTATAGTTTTCTTTCTGTAATTTGAACCTCCCTAGTTTAATTATCAAGAGTACATTAGCATCATGGAAAAAATGAGTCAGGACCTCCTCGTTTATGTCTTTTCAAATTGTTTATATTTTATCTACCTAACCTTAATCACTGAACTGGTACAGTCTCAGTCAAACTAAGACCCTTTGAACACCTTTGCTTAAAAAGACCAATGTCTCCCATTTCATCCAGGGCCATCTCCAGTCGTCCTGATTTATATCTTAGCTCTGGAGGGAAAAATGGGGCAGGTGATCTTGCACAACCCCCGCTTAATTAAATCCAATTCCCTTGCATGTCCCCGATGTCATGGTCCTCTAGAGAACAAAGGACAAACAACAACAACATATATTATATTGGAATTAATTGTTCTTTGAATATTTGATTGAATTCATTCAAAATACGGTTTCCCACCCCCTAACCCACCTTGAACATTCACCTATAGGCTGTCCAATTTTTTCCCCAAGATTGGGTTGTTTAAATTCTTTCATTCCAATATTGATGCAGATAATTTATGCTTTTAAAAATATTTGCCCATTTCATTTAGTTTTATTTGACATTTAAGTGAAAGAATATAGTGCCTAATATTTTCAATATTTTATTTTATTTTTTTCTTTTAAATCAAATTAACTAATGGTTTATCTATTTTATTCTATATTTTTTGTAATTTTATAATTTTGTAGCTCCCAATTTTATCAATTTTATTTACAAATTCAATGATCTTTTTTTTTCAATTTTATTCATCTCTTCTTTGATTTTCAGGATTTCTATTTTTGTACTTAATTGCAAGTTTGAAATTGTAGATTTTAATACTTTGTTTTTTTTTTTTTTAAATTTTCAGTTGTATGCTTACATTGTGGGTATCTACTTGCTCTCTTTTACTGATGAAGATTTTCCCTAGGACTGCTTTATCTGCATTTCAGAAAATTTGGTTATGTTTTCTTATTTCTATCATTATCTTTAATTTTCTTTGACCCAATAGTTTTTAGGATCTTATTTAAAATTAATTTTTAATTTTTGCTTTAAAGACCCTTTATTAATTTTTATTATTTTTATTGCATTATGGTCTATTAAAATATATTTAATATTTTAATTTTCTGCACTTGTTTGAAAGGTTGTTAATGACTTAATACATGGTCATTTTTTGTGAAGATTCTATAGAAAGCTAGGAACAGGTATACTGTTTTCCACTCTACTCAATAATGTCCAAAGATCAATCTCAACTAACTTTTCTAAAATCCTATATAATTTTTTCATATTTTTAGCCAGATTTATCTAGATGTAAGAAAGATAAATTGACATTCTTTACAACAGTTTTGCTGTTTTCTGTGTAATTCACAGATTTACCTATTCCTTTAAAAATTTAGATATTATGCCATTTGTTAAATATATGGTGAGTATTTTTAGTAGGTCATTATCTATGGCATCATTCAGTAAAATGCTGTTTTACTATTTATCTCTTTTAATTAGGTATATTTTTGCTGTTGCTTTGTCTGAGATCATAATTATTATCTCAGTGAAATAAAAGGAATGAATTTACCACATGTGAGTATGACATCTTTTCACATAATTGGGAAAGCAATTTCTAATAAAAAAAATAAAATCAGGTAGCATGTATTAAGTTCTGGTAATAGTTTTTAGTGGAATGATTGCTGCATTTGGAGTCAGAGGACCTAAATTCAAATTATGACTCTTACTTACTACCCACTTGATCTTGGGAAAATTTACTTAACTTCCCTGGGCTTCAGAGCATAAATGGGTTTGAAAAATCAGCTACAGGGAATCAATGCAGTTTTAGATTGGGCACCAATATATTGATAGTACTATTCTTCTTGTTGCTGACTGAAATGTATTAAAAGTCAGGAATGCAGACATGACTAATAATTACTTCTTTGCTTAGCTTATTCAGATTCATTTGAATGTTTATCTGAAAAGGATTTTGGGAGTGAAACTAGCTTTGTGGTAGCTAAATAATAGATAGGTAGATAGATAGATAGATAGATAGATAGATAGATAGATAGATAGATAGATAGATGGATGGATGCATAGATAGATGGATGCATAGATAGATAGATTAATGGATAGATAGATACATGAATGGATGGATAGATAGATGATGGATGGACGGATAGATAGACGGACAGATAGGTAGATAGATAGATAATAGATAGGTAGATAATCACAAAATAGGTTTTGATGGAATTGTCTTTAGCTCTTACCTTGTACCCTGTGCTGTGGAAAACTTGTTCAGGAACAATGGAAATGTTGTCCAGTAACAAAGACTGGTTTTTGGGACTGGAGCAAATATGACTGACCTTTACCAAAATCTTGAAACGTAGCATGACCCAAGCCCACTGCACCTGGCTGAGTGGGTAACCACATCTTGTTTTTCTATTCCTTGTGGCTAACTGCCCACTTAAGAACTCACTTAGCCCATGACTCTTTACCCAGAAATTTGTATAAATATAAGATCCTTAGGCTAACTTACTGTTGGTCCCTTAAGGACTAATCATAGCTGGCTGTCTGCAATAAAATCTGCCTTTATTGAGAACCGACTTGCTCTCTGAAATTCTTTTCTCATAAGACCCTGATTGATCCTGAATGATCCTCATCATTTTGGGGGGAATAAGTTCCCTACAAGAGCTTAAATGAAAATTTCACGGCAATAATTACTTAAGAAAAAGGTGTTTTGGACAAGAGATAGTTGAATTAATAAACTTAATCTCAATCAAGGTCATTAGCTGACTTTTCTTTGCCCTTAGCAGATATCTTGAGAATCAGTCCCTCAGAGTTTTATAACTTCTATCATGGACTTTTTCTTTGAATGTCTAACCTCCACTTAACATTTCCAAGCCTACCTCACTATCTTTTTAATCCATCCCTTTCCCCACTCATACTCTATTCTATATTATATACCTGATTATATCATATAACTTCTCCCCTGTATTATGGCAATAATCTTCCAAATGGTCTTTTTTATTGTCTTACTTCTTCAGTACATAAAACTGCAAAATTGACATTTTTAAAAAGCAGCCTTATCATGTTATTTCTCTACTGAAAAAGTTCAAGGGCTCAAAATGTGCTCTAGAAAAAATGCAAACTTTTGGTGAGAGGGAGAGGAGGCAGTATTTAAACACTTTCACTGAAGCAGATTTTTGCAAGCTGACCGTGAATCTGCCTTTCTCCACATCCCATCCCACATACTCTATATTCTAGCACAGGTGCTGTCCCCTGAACATGACATTCCAACTCCTACCTTTTTGTGCCATTGTATTTCTCCCATGCCTGGAGTGCTCACCCTTACACACTTCAAACTGTTTGAAAGTCCAGGTTTCTTCAAGACTTATCTAAATGAGACCTTTCCTGATTCTCTTCTATACCTCCTCCAACCCACAACTATTATGTTCTATAAACAAAAGTATTACTTTATATTTATTTTATATTTATATATTACATATTTATTCCCTTCTTTTTTTCCTTCATAGAATATAAGGGAAGGGATTTTTAAAAAAATATTTCCTTTGCTTAGTAGATAGATGGTATCTAATAAAATATGCATTGAATTGATTATTATGTTCAAAGTTAACATTTGCAAACTATTTCAAAATTTATTATTAGCACCTGCTACTTTTCTGTTATTCTATAATAATTACTGCAGAATTGGAAGAGGACTTGGAGTTGTTTCTACTTTTCTTCATTTCAGACGGTGCCATAACATAAAAGATAATGATCAAAATACATGCTTTCAGTAAGAAAAAAAAATAATTTTTTTGGAATTATAAAAGCCATTTTCTTAGATGGCATGACATTTTGAGTAAAATTATTGACAGCTTGATGTCAACTTGCTTGTACTTTGCCATGGCAGTCACAACTTTCTAATATTTAATATCCTTGTTTTCCTAATTGCTTTTCTCATTCTGTTTCTTATGAAACATTAAATAGCAATGTTGATATTAACTTATAATAAAATATTGCAATAGGGGCTAAAGGAACAGACGCAATCTATTTTCCTTGCCTACTTCACAGAAATAAGACATTATACAAGATTTATCCATTGAGTAACAAAATATTTCAGCCTCCAGCACTGCAAAAATCAGAACATATGGACTCTTTATTAATTAATGAAACACAGTTGACCATCTTCATCTCCATAAACATTTTTTTCCTAATGGGATAATGCTGTTTACCCCCAAATTCTAATTACTTTAGCACTATAATTCAATTAGTATTATTGGTTCTCTAGGGCTTTAGCTGACATTAATACAAGGTTTTTTAAAAACTATAGTAAATTCCAGTTAATCTTTTTCTGCAGTTGCAGAAAAGATGCAATTACTCTCTGAAGCTAACCTTTGGGTTTATAACATTCTAAAATGGAACAGATCTAAAATGTGCTTCTGTTCAAATTTTCATATTCATTATATCTTACCAAATCACATGTATTTTATTGCAATTTGTCATATTTATACATAGTATCGAATCAGATGAAAAGTAAAAAGTTTTTCTAGATTTCCATGTATCTTTTTATTGTTCTTAAAAGTTCAGTTACATTTATTACAACTTCATAAGTATAGTTCAGATTAATTTCAGACATTTGCTGAAATTGTTTGGATTAAAAGAAAATCTCCCAAATTTGCATTCAAAATTAGTGATAATAAAGTTTTTAAAGCTTTCAAAAATAAAATAGAAAATTAAAACTTTGAAAGGCTCCTTATAGTGAACTTTCTAGACTACATCTTAATTATTAAAGAAAATTGGTTTTCTATTGATTTCAGTTATCCAGTGAATCTACTTGGAATCTTATTAGCATCTTTTCTGGTTTTTCTTTGGGTTTTTTGGGGGGGCGGTTTGCCCACAAAACCAGCACAATTCCATTAAAGTACAAACCACTTATCTCACTGTGGTGTAGAACTTATTTGGAACACATGTTCCATATAAAATCCATGTTTCATATGGAGTATATGTTTTGGTAGGTCCTACGGTTTTGAGTCTGGATCACATGAGAAATCATGCAGTTATTCTCCAAAGATCATGTTTACAGTCACTCATCACCCATTTGGCTGCAGATTGATGATTTTTTTCTTGGTGAGTAATTATCAAAACACCTATTATGTGCTAAATGATGGGAATAAAAGTAGAAAGAATTAAACAATTTATATTCACAAGGATCTTATATTCTAATGGCACAGACAAGTGTGTGTATGTGTGTGTGTAGATGCATATACAGCACATAATAAATGAATATTCCTTTTACTTATAAATTGTATAAATAATATCCTTGCATAATTATAATGCCCTTATATAAATAATATACAAAAGGGGTAATTTTGGAACAAGGGTCCTTGTGGTTGTATGATCAACAAAGGTTTTAAGTAGAAATTAGTATTGTGCTGTTTCTTAAAGGAGAACCAGGCAACATACCAATTGATTAAAAGTTATTTATTGTTTTCGTATTTATTGTTATTATCATATTATATAATTATGATATATAATATAAATATTATATTATACATTACATATTAATACTAAATATAATATTTATTATTATTAATAGTCTTAAAAGAAAAGAGGAGCTCTTAGAGGCAAAGGTAAGAAAGGAGTGAACTCTAGAGAAAGGGACAGAAATACATGATGGAATATTGTGTGAGGAACACTGCAGGATGGGAATCACGTCCAATGAAACTGGAAAGATAAGTTGGGGCCAGTTGCAAAGGTCTATTAAGTTAAAGAGAGTTTATATTTTTTACTAGAGGCAATGAAAAGCCACTGAAATTGATTGAGTAGGAGCATTACATGGTCAAATCTGTGCTTAAAGATTACTTTGGGAGCAGTGTGTAGAGAACCTGGAAGGAGAAAAAATATTAGAAAGCTGTTATACTAATCTAGGTTAACAATGATATGCACCTGAATTAATATGATGGCTATGAGTTGAAAGAAGGACTCTAATGTATTGTGAAGAAATTACAACATTTGGCAACCAAAAAAATATATGGGTGAGAGAGAGTCCAGGATAATTCTGTGATTCTCTGATCCTACACAGTTCATGATTTCATCTCTGAGCAATGCTCACACACACCCAACCCAAAAAGTTTAACCAGTCCTGGGCATCTTTCATATTACTTAAAGGGAGACCTAATATAAAGCCTAAATATTGACTCTGGTCACCAGTAATACACTTCTAAAGAGATGGAAACAGGGTAAAACATTTTGTAAACTACATGACTATGTCTTCCATAATCTATTACACCCCAAATCCATTGGGGGTTAGGATATTTTAAGCACTATCCAAGAAAACAATTGTAAAACTAAATCTTATACAATTTCCATGAGAAAGAGAAGGGAAGGCATATGGACAATAGGAAAAATTCTTAGTTCGATAAAAAACTTATAAATTCAGTGTAGATTGAGAATTGATTTGATAAGAAAAACTGCTAGCTATTATTACACTGTTTATAATTTTTAACCCAATAGTCCCAATATTAAGCATCCACCCCAAGGTGGTAAATGACAGAAAAAAAAGATCCCAGGTATAAAATAATATTTTTAGCATGATTTTTTTTGTAGGAGCAAAAAACTGGAAACAAAGGGGTCCATTGATTCAATAATACCTAAATAAATTATGGCATATTGAGAGTAGGTATGGCATAGCTGAGACTGGATCTCGGGTTCCTCAATTTGACAAAGAAGAGTTTTAGACTTAATGATCTCCAATGTCCCTTTTATGATACTCTAACACTATATAAATATAATGGAATATTAGTGTACTGCTAAGAGGAACCAATATGAAGAACTGAGAATCATGAGGAATAATATGTCAACTGATGAAGAAAGTAGAACAAAGAATTAAATATACATTAAGTTTAAAATAATGTAAATAATGACAACAGAACTTGGATCAAATGAGTTCAATTAATCAACATGTATGTCATAAATATCCATTAGATGTCACCCAGACTGATATAGTGGAGAGAAAGTTGTCCTTGGAGCTAGAAAAAGGACAAATGCAAAATCTCTAATTAAGCACCAAACTAGAAATGCTGAAAACCAAAGATGAGATTAATAAAATTCAGAATAAGAAAACTATTGAGCTAAGGCAGTTGGGTGGCACAGTGAATAGAGCACCAGCTCTGAAGTCAGGAGGACCTGAGTTCAAATCTGTCCTCAGACACTTAATACTTCCTAGCCGAGTGACCCTGGTCAAGTCACTTAACCCCAATTGCCTCAGGAAAAAAAAAGAAAGAGAAACTATTGAGCTAATAAATAATACTGGGAACTGGTTTTTTTTTTTTTTTGTTTATTTGTTTGTTTTTTAGGGGGGGAGAGAAGAACAAACAATAGTAAGATAGATAAACCATTGGTTAATTTGATTATTAAAAAGAAAGAAGAAAAACAAATTACCAGCATCAAATGCATATCGGTGAAGTTGTATTTTAAAAGGATAAAAGGAAAAAGACCTTTGATTATGAATAGATAGAGATATTGACACATTATATACACATATACAATATACATAAACATATGCATACATACATATATATGTCCATATATAAACATCTATATGTATATGTAAACATATAGATGTATGCTTCAACTCTCAAAAAGATCAAAGAATTGGGGCAGCTAGGTGGCACAGTGGATAGAGCACTAGCCCTGAAGTCAGGAAGACCTGAGTTCAAATCTGGCCTCAGACACTTAATGCGTCCTAGCTGTGTGACCTTGGGCAAGTCACTTAACCCCAACTGCCTCAGCCAAAAAAAAAAGATCAAAGAATTATACCCAAATGGCTATAAAAAGCATACACCACTAAAATTGACAATTTAAACAAATAAAAGAATATTTACAAAAGTAAAAACTAAAAAAAGATTAAATACAGAATTTAAGTAAACCTTTCTTAGATAAATTTAATAAGCCACAGGGGAAAAACCCTAGGAGGACAAGATGGATTTATAAATAAACTCTATCAAACACTCAAAGAACATTTACTTTCAACATTCCATTAGGTATTTGCAAAAGGAAAAAAAGAAATACTATCAAATACCTTGGTATAAGTATTATTTTCATCCTTAAGTCAAAGAAAGAGTTGAAACAGAGAATGATTCAAATCTTTAAATGACTATTAGCAAAAAAGTCTTAAATAAAATTTTGGCACAGTGGTAACAGAAATATATTCAAAAAGATCATGCCATATGACAAAGTAGGATTTAAGCCAGGAATTCAGGATTGTTTTAATATTAGGAAAATTGCCAATATAATAGATCACATTAATAAGAAGAAACAAAAAGCATATAATTACATCAACAAATACAAAATATTTTAAACAAAATACAATATGAATTTCAGTTAAAACTCTAGAAAACACAGGAACAACTGACATTTCTTCAATATGGTTAATAATAGCCAATTAAAACCAAGTTACAGCATTTTGTGTATAAGCATTAGTCTACATTGTTTTCCAGTGAGATCAGGAAGAAAGAGAGGATATATGTTATCATTGCTATTTGATATAGTACCAACAATACTAGTTATATCTTTGGCAAGGAAAAAAAATTGAGAGAATAAGAATATGCAAAAAGGAAACAAAATTAGTACTTTTTGAAGATGAAATGACATTTTATTTTTGAAAACTCTAGAGAATCAATTAAGATTAACTGGAAAAAATAGCTATAACAAAGGTGAAGGATATTTTTTAAATCCCCATAAATTTTCAGTATTTCTATATATTACCAACAAAATTGGGCATGAAGAGACATAAATAGAAATTCTATTTAAAATGGAAAAAAGCAACAGAACATATAACAGAGATTCTGCCTATCAATACTCACAAGGAATTTTATGAATAAGGCAACAAAACACTATGCAGAAATAAAGACATACCTAAATTACCATTAGAATAATAATTACCCATTGTTAGGATTAGCTAGTTTAATTAAAAAAAATTAGCAATGCTACCTAAATTAACATATTGACTAAGTCCCATACCAAAAGATCCCTTTTTTTCAATGGTAAGATAATTTAAACAATCTGGAGGACAAAAAGATCAATAATATTTA
>JAJPUD010009401.1:0-37500 GCA_023553655.1 Myrmecobius fasciatus
GCAAATTAAGACAACTCTGAGGTACCACTACACACCTGTCAGATTGGCTAAAATGACAGGAAAAGATAACAATGAATGTTGGAGGGGATGTGGGAAGACTGGGACACTGATGCATTGTTGGCGGAGCTGTGAATGGATCCAACCATTCTGGAGAGCAATTTGGAGCTATGCTCAAAAAGTTATCAAACTGTGCATACCCTTTGACCCAGCAGTGTTTCTACTGGGCCTATATCCCAAAGAGATCTTAGAGGAGGGAAAGGGACCCACCTGTGCAAGAATGTTTGTGACAGCTCTTTTTGTGGTGGCTAGAAACTGGAAACTGAGTAGATGCCCATCAATTGGAGAGTGGCTGAATAAATTATGGTATATGAATGTTATGGAATATTATTGCTCTGTAAGAAACAACCAACAGGACGATTTCAGAGAGGCCTGGAGAGACTTGCATGAACTGATGCTGAGTGAGATGAGCAGAACCAGGAGATCGTTGTACACGGCAACAACAGTACTATATGAGGATCAGTTCTAAGGGACATGACTCTCTTCAACAATGAAATTCTTCAAACCAATTACAATTGTGCAGTGAAGAAGGCCATGAGCAGAACCAGGAGATCATTATACACAGCAATAACAATATTATATGAGGATCAGTTCTAAGGGACATGACTCTCTTCAGCAATGAAATGCTTCAAACCAGTTCCAATTGTTCGGTGAAGAGAACCATATACACCCAGAGAGAGGGATGTGAAATGTGGACCACAACATAACATTTTCATGTTCTCTATTGAGGTTTGCTTGCATTGTATTTCCTTTATCAGATTATTATTTCTTGTAGATACGATTTCTCCTGCACAAAAAATGATGTGTGGCAATAACTATACATATATTCGATTTCTTAAGTATTCTAACATAATTATCATGTAGTGGATATCCTGCCATCTAGGGGAGGGGTGGGGAGTAGGGGGGAAAATTTGTAACAAGGCTTTGTAAGGGTTAATGTTTAGGAATTACCAATACATATATTTTGCAAATAAAAAGTATTAATAAATAAAAAAATATATCAAATGAAAAAAAAAAGATTTTAGTGCCCTAAACCATGGTATCCAATCTACCTTTTTAAAAAAAATTATTTAAAAATACTTCCATAAGAACAATTTGGAGCTATGCTCAAAAAGTTATCAAACTGTGCCTACCCTTTGACCCAGCAGCATTTCTATTGGGCTTATATCCCAAAGAAATCATAAAGGAAGGAAAAGGCCCCACATGTGCAAGAATGTTTGTGGCAGCCCTTTTTGTAGTGGCTAGAAACTGGAAATTGAATAGATGCCCTTCAATTGGAGAATGGCTGAATAAATTATGGTATATGAATATTATGGAATATTATTGTTCTGTAAGAAACAACCAGCAATATGATTTCAGAGAGGCCTGGAGAGACTTACATGAACTGATGCTGAGTGAAATGAGCAGAACCAGGAGATCATTATACACGGCAACAACAGTACTATATGACGATCAATTCTGATGGACATAGCTCTCTTCAACAATGAAATGTTTCAAACCACCTCCAATTGTTCACTGAAGAAAGCCATATACACCCAGAGAGAGGGATGCGAAATGTGGACCACAACATAACATTCTCATACTCCTTGATTGATGTTTGCTTACATTGTGTTTCCTTTATCTGATATATCGTTTGTGTAGATAAGATTTTTCTTGCACAACAATGATAAGTTTGGAAATATGTATACATATATTCGATTTGCCAATATTTTAACATAATTAACATGTAGTGGATATCCTGCCATCTAGGGGAGGGGTGGGGAGTTGGGGGGAAAATTTGTAACGGAAAGCTATGTGAGGGTTATTGTTGAAGAATTACCCACACATATGTTATGCAAATAAAATTTAAAAAATAAAATAAAAAATAAAAATACTTCCATAAAGTCAATGGTACATGTAAGAATACCATTCAACTCTCACTTCTTCTCTAAGATAGTATAGTAACTTATTTTCAAAGTTCATAAGAGCAGTTCTACTCATAACTTCCTTCTGCCTTTTAAAAGATTAAATTATCAGCAAGGCAAGTGAATAATTTATCAGTTAATCTGCTTTCTAGCAGAAACAGCCTGCCAACAGAAGACAGAATAGTTAAAGTATCCCTACCCAACTACATCCTGCTCCCATGACAGCTTTCAGTTCTCCATCAAGAACTCATGATCCATTTCCTCCTTCTGTCCAAGCTGTTTATAGAATGCTACCACTTTATAATGACTTCAATTTTCCTTTGCTTTTAACTTCATCTACATATTTACTCAGGCATTCTCCTTCAGGTTCTTCTGTCTCCAAAATATACAGTATTACTCTACCACTCTTTTTAAAAGTATAAATGTTTTGTTGCATTATTTTAGTAATGAACTGCATCCTATGTCTCAATAATGCTTACTGTGTCATATTTTCCTAATTTTATTCTACTTTATTTCTTTTATCATGATCAGTGATGAACTGATATATGAGATTTAGGAGATGATTTCAAACCCTCTTCCCAGTTATTAATTGTAAAATTGCTAGCCATTTCCATGCTATTATTTTTTTTTAAATTACCTTTTTCTGTCTTCAGTGTGTGGTTTAGCAGTAATTATTTAGGCAGTTTTTCATCTCCTCCATTTTCAAGTTAAAGTAGAAATGATTCTAATGAGGAGGAAAAAGAGGTACTGCTTAGGAACAATAGTGTAGACATAAAGGAAACTCATTAACAGATCCAGAGTTTAAAGAGTGTGTTTAGAAAGTGCAATCAAGAACAAGTGACTAAAGTACAAAATTGCCTTTATATCATTGTCAGGATGCAGCTGGAATAATATATTTAATTCTGGGGGGACAGGAGAAAGGAAAAAAACATTTATCAACTACATACTACATGCCAGACCCTATATTAAGTTTTACAAGTGTTTCATTTTACCCTCAAATCCATCTGATGGAGTTGGTGCTATTACTGTGCCTATTTTATAGTTGAAAAAACAGAGATTAAGCATACAGAGCAGACAGAAATTAAGAGATACCTAGAATCACACAGCTATTAAGTGTCTAGGTGAAATTTGAACTAAATCCAGGCCTAATTCTCTGTCCACTGCACCAGCTGGATATACCTGTGTACCACTTTTTAGAAAATACATAGACAAGCTGGAGAGGGTCCAGAAGAGAGCAAGCAGGAAGGTGAGAAGGGTAGATAATATATACTTCAGGAGGATCAGAATGAGACAATTGGTATGCAGGAAATATTTCTTTAGGAAATATTGATAACTACATTTGATTATTTAAATAGTTGTATAAGTTTGATTAAATTTGCTCTGAGTGGAAGAACTAGGAGAAATAGGTAAAGTTGCCAAGAGAAAAATTTAGACTAGAAGTTTGGGAAAACTTCTTAATAATTGAGTTTATCTGTGAGTAAATTGACTTATCCAAAGAAGCAAGATTTCTAACTCTCATTAAAAGACTTCAAGCAAAGGCTGGGTGACCACCTTAGGAATGAATGTGCAAGATCCAGTTCATTCCAATTTAGCCCATTATTAAATTTTCAATATGAAGATTTACATTCCAGAATCAGCAAATACTACATTTCCAGACTCAATTCATTGCTTTCTTGATTATTTTAATTTAAGAAAATGATAGAGAAAATGTTAATATTGCAGATTAAACTTAAAAATGTGTTATGTATGCACTTCCTCTCATCCAGGTAGTTTTAAAGATTTACTAGCACACCACTGCTAAGGGACTATCAGGAATAGTTTATTGCTCATATATGAATTGAAACAGATGATCTGGAGCTTTTCTAGCTTTTAGATTCTGTGATACTATTCTCGGTATACAACTGTGTGCACAAATGCATTCTTCCTAGGCCTTATAAGATGCACTCCCTTCATGGCCCAAAACTCACCACTCCTAAGCAAAATCTAAATACAATTCTCTGACATCCTCTCCTTAACCAAATATTCACCTCCTATAGCCTCATTACTCTTCTAAATAAAGTTCCTACCTTCAATCAGCTGTTGATTCCCAACTTCACCCCTAAAAATATACTTGAGAGATGAGTTGTCTGAATGTTAAATGGCACTTGACGACATATGACATATAAGCTTACATTTTTTTTTCAAAGAGTTTAAAAAGGAAATAGAAATCCTCTAACATACTTTCATCTTGCTGGAAATATACTTTATGTAATATGCACAGTTATTTTAATGAGGAAGTAGGAACATTTGAAGGAAATCTGAAGAAAAAAGATGCAACTTAAATAAGCTGTCTTGGTCTAATGAGTAAACTAAAGGCAACTGACCCCTTTAAAGAAATGGACATTTTATGGGAGGAAAAGTTGTCACATCTTACAAGTTCTTTGTCCCCTAGAAGAAAGGCACATCTACAACAGATGTAAATGTGTAACAGTTGAATTCGCTACAAGTCAGAAAGCTCCTACCTCAGGAAACATAACCATGTATTTTTTAATAGCATATTCTATGTTTTTTCTTAATTAAAATTTAGTTTTTAAGTAATTAGGAACTAAATTTGTATTTGTTGCTCAGTTATATCCAATTCTTTGTGACTCCCATTTGGAGTTTTCTCGGCAAAGATAGAGAGGTTTGCCATTTCCTTTTCCAGTTTACTTTATAGAATAAGAAACTGAGGCAAACAGGATTGACTTGACTAGGGGTGCACAGCTAGTAAATGCATGAGATCGTTTGAATTCAGGTCTTCCTAACTTCAGATCTGATTACTATCCACTGTGCCACCTAGTTGCCCAAGTGATCATAGGAAAAATGTCAATGCCTTACTATTCTGTATTCCCTCATAACATCTAGGATATCCAATATTAAGTATTTATTGAATACTTGCTCTATCTTAACAAATATTTAACACCTGAATCCAGAGCAGCTGCTTAAAATGAAGAACAAACAAAAACAAGTGCTTGCAATATATTTGAGAAACAATACACTGGGAGCCTGAATTCCGAGCCCAACTTGCAAATAATTAGTTATACAGTCTCCATGAATCCCTTAAACTCTTTGGGTCATACTTTAATTATAAATAAGAGATTGAACTGAGTAATCTCTAAGGCTCTATCAATTCTAAAACAAAAAGCAAACAAACAAAAACCAATTTTCTTTGGTTTTTCTTGGTAGGAGTTGTTTCCTTTATTTTATTACAGAGAACTTCCATAAGAAATTTTTTTCTTTAGATCCAGAATTATCTGTATGTGATAATTCAGAAAGTTGCTTGAAGGTACTGAGGAGTTAAATAACTTGCCCACGGCCACACTTCTAGTATATGTCAGAGGTAGAATCTGGAAGCAGATCTTTCTGACACCAAGTTGGCCATCAATTCATTATGCTATACAGCCTCTATAAAAATTTATTTTCTTATGACATATGGGATAAAGTACCATTTCTATTTATCCTCAATATACTGTATTGAAATCACTAAGCACACCATGAATAGAAATTAGACAAATCTATAAATAATTTACAAAGAAGTAAAAATCTAATTTTACTAACATTTTCATTTAATACTTATTTAACAGTTAGGTAAGGGAACAGAGAGAGCAATAATTCTGGAACCAAGAAGACCTGTGTTCAAATGTATCATATACTTATTAGTTATGTTTCTCAGGGTACAGTATTATTTCATTTCATTGTTGACTAGGAAAATATGAGAGCATTATCTATTATCTAGGACCTGGACAAACATGCCATCATGAAATTGATGTCCAATATTAAAAAATTTCTCGAGGCAATCAGATTTTGACATACTTTTCCATAAGCCCTTGTGACTAATATTATCAAAGGCCTCAGTCAGAACTACAAATTTGTACAGACCTCCGTTCTGCTCCTGGCATTTCTTCTGGAGTTGTTGGGCAGTGTACATCAGATTGACAATTCTTCAGCCCTTTCTGAAGCCACATTGGCTTTCAGGTACATGACCATCTTTCACATGAATGATCAGTCTATTAAGGAGAACTCTGGCAAGAATCTTGCCAGGAATGACTAAGAGAGATATTGCCATCCCCCTGTCATTGTCACAGGACAAACTATTTTGTTTTCCTTTATAGAGATTAACATTGGAGGCATCCTTGAAATTCTGGGGGATAACTTTTTCTTGCCATATAACCCATAAAATTTAATCAACTTTTGGATGAACAGTGGACACCCCCTCCCCAATCCTGTGACTCTCAGCTGGAATAGTGCTACACACTGGCACAGGACCACTCAGCATGACTCTATGAGCAAAACAGAATTAAATAAACTCAAAAGAAATGTGGAATGTGCAAATTTAGAGAATCCACCTCAGATGTTCACATGGACTATTTGTTTTTTCTTTTTATTTCATTGAAGAAAAAAATAACCAGAATAGAAAAAAAGAAAAACAGAAAAGGAAAACAAAACAGAACAGAACAGAATAGAACAGAACATTGTCAAGTGCTCAGTAGAACATCTGGGAGGATTCAAAATATATAACAATAAATTACCAGTTCAAGAAAGGATATATAATAGTAGAAGAAATTATATTCATGAGTGTCCTTTTTTTTTTGCTTCCTTGTAGGTTATTCTTTTGTTCTCTGCTGCATACTTTTTTTGTTTATTCTATTTTTCCCTTTTCAACCCCCCCCATTTTTCCCAAGCAGACTATAATCATAGGTATATGTTATATATATATATATACATATATATGTAAATATATACATACGTACACAGACACAGACACATACTCCTACCTATACACATTTACATATCCCACATTATATATATACATATATAACCCACTTATCCATCCATACATCTATATCCCACATGCAAACATGCTTCCAAAACAACATCAGTATGGCTGACATATAACGTAGATTTCTCTCATTTAAATCTTTAAGTTTGACTTATCTCTTCTTTCCTATCCCTGCTAGCTCTTCTGCTATAATTCTGCTCCTTACTTGTTGCAGTTGCTTAATCTCCCCATGCCCATGGATCCTTCTCTTATCTTTTCCCCCCCACCATTTGTTTCTCCTATTGCCCATCCTTCCTCCCTTATTTCTGTATAGATTTTGAAGCTATCCTTGATGGTATATATGTAGTGTTGCCTATTTAATCCATTCCTAATGTGAGTAGTTTTTTTTTTTTTTTTTGCTGAGGCAATTGGAGTTAAGTGACTTGCCCAGGGTCACACAGCTAGGAAGTGTTAAGTGTCTGAGATCAGATTTGAACTCAGGTCCTCCTGACTTCAGGGCTGGTGCTCTATCCACTGTGCCATCTAGCTGCCCCTGTGAGTAGGTTTTTAATGCCTGTCTATTCTTCCTCTGTATCTCATCTGTTAAACATAATTACTATTTTTACCTTTTACTAGAATGATTTTGCTTTTTAGAGCTACTCAACTCTGCACCAATCTTTCTTTTGAGTTGCTCAATTTCTGATATCAATTTTAAAAATATAGCATACATTTTCATAAAAAAGTAAACAATTTTTCCCTTTTAAATTCCTTGAAATTGATAATTGATATTGACTTTTATATATTAGATTTTCTATTGAGTTGGGTTTTGTTGAAAGTTCTAAAAATCTGCAAGTTCATTGAGTGTGCTTTTTCCCATTCAATATTATGGAGAATTTTGCTGCATAGGATATTTTTGGCCACAGGCTTAGCTCTTTTGATTGCTAGTATATATGATTCCAGGACCTGTGGTCTTTTTTTGTGGCTGCTGATAAGTCCTGTGCAATGCTAATTGTAGTCCCAGCATATTTGAATTGACTTTTTCTTGTTTTGGAGAATTTTCTCTTGGACTTGGGAGTTTTCAAATTTGGCAATAATATTCCTATGTTTTTCTTGTAGTGGATCTCCAAGATGATGATTGGGAGATTTTTTTTCCACTTCTACTTTTCCCTATAGTTCTATCATTTCAGGACATTTTTCTTTGAATATTTCTTGCATTACTGTGGCAAGGTTCTTCTCTTGCCCACAGCTTTCAGGTAATCCAACTATTCTTATATTTTTCTTTTCTTGATCTGTTCTCCATATCTATTATTTTTCTTATAAGATGTTTCATATTCTGTTCTATTTTTTTATTTTTATATTGCTGTTATTTTTTGATCTCATAGCTTCACTGGCTTCCCGTTGCCCAATTCTAATTTTCCAGGAGTTATTTTTGTCTTTAAATCTCCTTTTCTAGTTGGTTAACTTTTTTCATAATCTTTTGTTTTTCTTGGATAGTTTTTATTTTTTTTTATTTTTTTTCTCATAGACTATTTATGCCCCACTTGGGGTAGAGCATTCAGAGTTCATATTGGTTTGAATTGTCACAATAAGATACACTATAACTTGACTCTAACATCCTAACATCCTGATGTCATTTTGGTTCTCACTGACAACAAAAGACAATAGCCAACCAACCAAGTTCTTAAGAAAGTCATTTTGAATACCTTTGTTTCCTCAACTGTAAAATGGGGGTCATAATTTCATTCTCTCGCAGGGTTCTTGTAAGGATAAAAAAAATATACTATCAGCAAAGTACTTAGCACAGCACCTGGAACACAGTAGGGCTTAATATATATTTATTCTCTTCTCACTTCTCCTTGAATTGTAGCTTTAGATCACTTGCAAATATGCAGCATACATACTTATGTAGCTTATGTAGCATACAATAACCTACAGTGTTCAAAAATAATTGAGAAATGGAACAAAAGCTGGGGAACATAACTTGAAAAATTCTTAGGAAGATAAAGGAATTAACAGATATATATATATATATATGTATATATATATATTTAATTTTATTGAACTAGGTGGGATGACTGGTGCTTTTTCTTAGGATGGCAAATTTAGAAGATGCTGATCTTACTGTCCTTCAATAGAATGGAAACAACTGAATATGATTCATAATAAGAAAAATAAAATAGTGATTTACTTAATGATATTTCTTCCTTCATACTTTGGCCATACCCCAGGTGATATCTATGCTAGCCTAATGGCTCTATGCCCACAGACATTTCCCCAGAAGAAACCTCAAGGAGCTGATGTGCTGGAGCCAACTTGAACTATCTAGCCCATAACCAATTGTTAAATTTTCAATGTGTGTACTATCACCCTAAAAATTGACAAAGATTATAGGTCAGACATTGATTTATTTTATTGATTGTTGACTCTAGTCTTAAGAAAGTGATGGAAAATATTAATAATTCAGATTAATCTTAAAAATACATTATAGGTATATTTCCCACTCTCACTCCTTCCAGAGAGCTGGTTGTTAAATACTAGGAAATGATTATCTCACTGTATTCTAAGTCCTTATTTCCTTTTAAAAGGATAGTGTTTCAGGCTCACCAGTTCTCTCTATTCAATAAAATTTGTCATAAAATGTTGACTTACAAGAGGACCTGAGTTCAAATCTGCTCTCAGACACTTAATGCTTTCTAGCTGTGTGACCCTGGGGCAAGTCAATTAACCCCAGTTGCCTCAGCAAAAAACAAAAACAAAAAAGAAAAAAAGTTGACTTAAGGGTTTGATTTCATGAGCCCTGTTGCCCCGGGCAAAATAATTGCCAAATTACAGACTTAGGACTAGTTGTCAACAGGACTTGGGCAAATCACATTAATGTCATCAATAACATTATAAAAGTAAAATAATATTAAAATAAGAAACATGGTATTGTGAAAAGAATAGTGGATTGTAATCAGAAAACATGGGTTTAAGACATGATGCTTCTAGTTATTAGCTGTGCCACCTTGGACAAATCTCTTCACCTGACTGAAAATCAGTTTCCTTATCTGTAAAATGATTGGTGAGTAAACTAATTGATCTCTGAAATCCTTTTCAATTCTAAACTTATGAACATCATGAGAAAGTTTGAAAGAAAAATAAGTTGGAAATCATTCAGTCAAAGAAGGAATGCATAGAGCAGTTCACCATTTTCTTAAGTGATAGGAAATCAGAATTATGAATATTGTTGGTAAATGTTAAAAGATATGGATCTACTTCAGGCCTTTATCATATCAGCTCATGGAACATTTCTTTCTCACTCACTGACTGTCTCTCTGAGTCAACAATCATGTCACAATAAAATGGGCACTGTCAAAATTGTGGGTGGGAGAAATGGAGATCAAAACAGGATGGATTTGTCATATGTTATAAATGACCATTTTTTTCATATAATAGGAAATACCTGACTTTCTTGAGCAAAAAAAAATGCTTAGTTTTAAAGCTGTATATGTTGAAAAAAATTATATAAATAAAAAATTAGAAAAATATATAAAGAAAAAAATTTTAAAAAGGACGATTAATCTCAACAATTTTATGAGTGCTATCACATAAAAATGAAATTTTTATATCTTGAAAAGAGCATTGAAATTTTAATACAAACACATAGATTTAAGACCCTGCCATGAATAGGTGTGTGACCTCAGAAAATTCTTTTTCCCTCTCTTTGCCTCAGTTATTCAAATGGGGAATGGGATTAGATAATTCTAACTTTCAATCCTATTTTTCTTTTTAGCACTTTGGCCCCAGTTGATTTTTTCATGTGTTGTTCTACGAGCATTTATGACACTGTTCCTATACAACTAACTACCTGCTATAAACTTTCAACTGATGCCATGCTTTTGTGTGAATTGAGTAAAGACAGATGTAGTCAGGCGGCACAGTGAATAGTGCTGAGCCTGGAGTGAAAAAGACTTATCTTCCTGAGTTTAAATCAGGCCTCAGACACTGACTAGCTGTGTGACCCTAGAAAAGTCACTTAATCCTACTTGCTTCAATTTCCTCATCTGTAAAATAAGCCAGAGAAAGAATTGGCAAACCAGTCCACTATCTTTGCCAAGAAAAACCCAATTGGGGTCATGAAGAATTGGACAAGACTAAAAATGACTAAATAATAAAAAGCTAAAATATAAATGCTTGGATTCAATATAACATTTTTTTGGACATTAACTATGATTTCTGGATTTTAAGGAATGTGAGATGAGAAAATTTCCTTTGCCTATTTGGGTCATTATCTTAGTTGCAATTTATACTCTTAAAGAATTACATGGGGGCACCAAAAGGTTAAGGGACATACCTAGAATCACAAAGACAGAAATAGAATTAAAACCCCAATAATCCTGATTCTGAGGCTAGTTGAGCATCTGCTGAGCCATATTGCCTTGTATTATCATAACAAACAACATAATAATTAGATGGTTCCCTGATGCTCTTAAAATTGTGGATTTAGAGTGGGAAGGAAGCTTAGAGGCCATCGAATTTAAACCTCTCATGACAGAGGCGAAAATTGGGACACTAGATAGGTTAAGTGACTTGCCCAGGGTCACACAGTCAGGGAATATCTGAGGTAGAATTCAAGCTTTAGACTTCCTGTGCTCTGTCAACTAATAAATCTTGCTCCCTATATCATCCACAAATATGTACATAAGCAAAAAAAATGTAGCAGTGGGGGTGGGAGGAAGGGAGAAAGATAATGAAACAGAAGGAAAATCTTGCTGGGATTCTTCATGATTGTAATGAAAAGCAAGATTATGTATGTGGGGCTGTGGCTATAGGAACTGTCATAGAGATAAGACATAAATAATGAAGCCAATCAAGTGTTTCAGTCTAGTGAAATGGGATTTTCCTATGAACATGTAACAATCATGGTAACAACAAAAAATCCAAAATGCCTACAATTTTGCTGAATGTAGCTTTATTGGGGTATAATTTTAATCCAAAGGAAACCTTGCTCCCCAAAGAAATAGTCTTTTCAATTGCATGGACTCCAACCCTCAAATACCACTTTAGAGTAAAATTTTGTATAACTTTAATAGACCTGAGAGACCCTGCAAGGTTCAACCAATAATAAGCTACTCAAAAAAGTAAATGAAAACTTTGAGCCTATACCTTTGATTTTTACATTTTGCCTGATAATCAAATTCTTCCCAAAATATTTATTGATCAGATAAGTTACTTGGTCTCTTTCAGCCTCAGTTTCCTCATCTGTAAATTGAGTATGATAATAGCATCTATTTCAAAGCGTTGTTGTCAGGATTAAATGAGATAACATTTATAAAGTGCTTTGCAAAACCTAAATAAATACTATATATAAATGCTTACACAAATACTATCATATTGATGTCATTTTCCCCATAATTCTTGCTCATTTTCAAGGACTTTTACACCTAGTTTGGCTCAGGATTTCCTATTTAAGTTTCCCAAAGCTTCAACCCCACCTGGATTCTTTGGCAAGTGCAGGAATCATTTCTTTTTGTCCCTTCATTGTTCCCATTTACAATGGGAATAGTTATTTTTCAGTAGTGTCCAACTCTTCAAGATCCCACTTGGGTTTGTTGTTGTTGTTGTTGTTGTTGTTGTGTGTATGTGTGTTTGGCAAAGATATTTGGAATGGTTTGCCATTTCTTTATCCAGATCATTTTATTGATGAGGAAACTGAGGTAAACAGGGTCAAGTAACTTGCCCAGGGTCACACACCTAACCAAGTATCTGAGGACAGATTTGAATTTAGGATTTCCTTACTCCAGGCCTGTGTGCTCTATCTGCTGCCCCATCAAGGTGCCTCACCTGGTACATAAAAGGCACGTAATAAATGTTTACTGAGTGAGTGCTAGTTTAAGAAAAGGACCAAGCTGCTTCTGTTGATGCAATGCATTTGAACATGCTAGAGACAGTAGATTTGTGTCTGAGTGCAGAAGCAGGTGGTAGTGCAGTATTAGATAGAGTACTGAGCCTGGCATCAGGAAAATATGAGCTGAAATCCAGACTCAGATATTTACCAGTTTGATCCTGGACAAGCTATTTCACCTTTGTTTGCCCTGGTTCTTGGCAGATAGAAGGCACTGTATAAATGTTTATTTCCTTTCATTTCCCCCCATGCATCCCAGAAAGATTCAATAAATTTTTTAGACAGATTTAAAATGAGTTATGATTCCTCAGAGAGTAAATATACTTTTGTAATATTAACTTCCAAAACTCTGAATATAGAAAAATACATTAAGAACTAATCTTGTATAGATCTTATACATAGGCTGACAAACACAGCAAACTTTCTTACCATTGTATCACACCAACTTCACAGGGTTGTTGTGAGGAAAACATTTTGTAACCTCTTAAAGCACTATCAAATTGGGGCTATTATGAATGTTAGTTACTACTTGTGAATGCATACAGAACGGATAATTTAAAGGAACAAGAAATTCATTTTTGTTGTGTAGTCTTTTACCTGGTTCCTTTTGTACTTTTTTTTTTTTTTTTTTTTTTTGCTTTTTGCTGAGGCAATTGGGGTTGTGACTTGCCCAGGGTCACACAGCTAGGAAGTGTCTGAGACCAAATTTGAACTCAGGTCTTCCTGACTTCAGGGCTGGTGCTCTAACCACTGCGCCACCTAGCTGCCCCAAGAAATTCATTTTTGGAAGATAAAAAGAAAGCATAAGTATCTGAATTGGTTTACATTATATATATCTTTTCCAAGATTTATAGCTTCATCTAATGAAAACATATTTGATGATTGAAAAGACCAATCATATCACAGGAAAACAGATGAGGAAGCTCCTCTCTCCTTTTGGTAGCATAGTAGTAACATAATGTGGAATATTGCTTAAGCCATTGGATATGGTCATGGATCTAGTTATTTTTGCTTAACTCTTTTCTTTTTCCTTAGAAGGGTGGGCTCTTTAGAGCCAGTGGATTATCTGGAAATGAATGTGATGTGAAAAACAAAGGGTAGAAATAAAACTTAAAAAAAAAACATACTCTGTCTACCAACACATTTTCTGATTTGTACGAATGAGAAAAGTTAGAAAATGCTTTGAATATTACTCCAGCAAACAGTCTAAGGGATGAAAATATGTCAGTAGGGCTCCTATAGGGAGTCTATCTTCTAATACCATCTACAATTCCAATTAAGTCAGTTTATTAACTATCTCTTTAGAAAAAAATCAGTTTGGTTTAATAGATAAACAATCCGCTTTGGAGCCAGGAATACAAGGTTCAGATACATTTCATCGGTGTTGTCCTAGCCAAGTCTCTTACTGTCTCAATGCTTAAGGCAGTTCTCTAAGATCTTTAGGTTGCAGAGAAGTTGCTGACCTGCATTGTTAGAGGGATTTTTTTTTTCATTTGGGAGTTCCCTATGAAAGAGAAATCACAGGTCCTGTGCTAGGAATTAAAATAAATGAATTGCTATAGTAATCTTTTCTCATAATGCCCAAACCTCAGAGAAATCCTTAAAGTATTAAATTTCCAAAAAAGCCATTTAAGCGAATCCTCACACATTGTGGAGCTAGGATGCTCTTTTGTAGTTCCTGAAAGATAGTTTTAGAAAGTGAGACCTCTGAATGAGATTCTCAATTGGTAGCTGCTGGTTTCTGGGAAATGTTTTACACATTTAAATTGAACCTTGCCAAAAAGAGAAAGCCACCCACTGGGACCTTTAAAGGATAAATTCTAGGTCTTGATATAGATGCTTCCTTTGACCAGGTAACTTTTCCTAAGCTTTTGGAATTGGGTATTTGTAATCCACAAAGCAGCATTTAAACAAGCTTCCATTTCTGAAGTTCTGGCCATTTATTTTTGTGAAGTTCTGAAATTTGAAGTAAAGACTCCCTATTTCATGAGATGGAAGAGGAAAAGGATTGAATTTTGAAACAACCACTATATGCCCTCCAAATAGTAATTTATGCAGCTAGAGAAATTCTAGAATGATATTATTAGAAGTTAAGAAGAGCTGAAGACAGTATTATGAATATATATGAATATATATATATATATACATATATATATATATATATATATATATATATATATTACTCATGATATTTGTGAGAAAAAATCCATTCAAGGTAACAGATTTTAGCAAACTTGAAGTATCTGGCATATGATCTAATACAAAACCATAAGCTCATAAATCTTCATGAGACAACCAATAGCAAGCTGCCAGGAAAAGGAAATCACTATTTAAGTAGTCTGACCCTTTATTCCCTCATCTAAGTAGGAGAATGAATTCTTTTCTTTCAATATAGCAACTTTCCTTTCCTACTATCTCACAAGAAAATTAAATTGAGGTTAGTTTATATATTAATCCTGGATAGATTTCTCCTTTTTCATCTATTTCCCAAAACATATTTTGCAAATATTACTTTAAATAGCATATTAAATAGTTTAAGGACATTTAATATGTTATATTAAACAGGGAGGAAGAAGAGGATACAGTGAGAGTAGGAGATGGTAATGAGTGATAAAGAGGAAAGGGAAAGGGAGGGGGAAAAAAGGTTATAAAGAGGAAGAAAGAATGGGAAGAGGAGAAACAGAAAGAGAAGCTCTCAAAAGAAAAGAGCTCTCAGAACTCTACATTTCCTTATGACTTGACAGCTAAAGGTAAATCCACAGAGTAGTGATAGGACAGTACAAGACAGACAACAAAAGCCCAATTTTGCTATCTCTTCAGAGATAAGTTAAATGCATATAAAAATATAAAAGTGCACTTTGGATGAGGGCTGCCATGGAGTCTAAATTTTATCAGTGCAGAAAGTCTTTACAATAAAAGAAATTTATAAACTGACCTATAATTTATAGTTTTAGAGTTCTTTGGGGGCATTCTGAGATTTTCATAGCATCATGTATCTCTAGTTAGAAGAAACCTAGTCCAACCCCTCTCATTTTATAAATGAGGAATCTGAGGTCCCCCCAAGGTAGAGTTAACTTACCAGAGACCACACAGTCAGTAAGCCGCAGCGGTGAATTTGGACCTCTTACTCAAGAGATAGAGCTGAGTCCCCGGAATATGTGATTTGCCACAGAGTTGTGTCAGAGGGGAAAGGACTGAAGGCAGGACTTCCTGACTGCAAGACTGACCCTCCAGCCACTAAATCACAAGACCTCTCAAAGATGCCTTTTTATTACTTAAAGGAAAATATTTCATAGAGTTGAATCAACCATCTCCCTTTTCCAAAACTTGGGAGCAAAAAAATGCTATGGAGACACTATACAGCCGCTATTGGATACCTCAGGAGCAGGTATCTTGGCTTCAGATCCAAGCTTTTACAAAGGACAGGGACTAAACCTATAATTCCTGACATCCATAAAAAGGGCCTGTTCAACCTGATATATTTCAGCAATCTTGGCTTATGACATAAGATAAAACCTGACACACACAAATCCTCCATGAGACAGTATGAAGAACTCCCTCTTCCAATGAAAGTCGGCCTCTTCTTTGAAATATATAGTCTGAAAACATTATTTAGAACACTAAGAGATTAAGTAACATGCTCAAAATCAATCAGGTCTTCCTGAATCTAAAGTCAAGTCTCTATTCACACTGTTTGGGAGCAGAAGCAGATTATAGGAAGATCACTTTACTTATTTTTGCCTCAATTTCTTCATCTGCAAAATGGGAATGAAAACATTTGTGGTTGAATCAGCTGTATCACAGGATCTGTATGAGGCAATTACTTTATAAAAACTTAATGGATGATATAATTAGCAGTTGTCTAGCATTCTTTCAATGAAACTGATTGAGCCAGTCCAAGAAAAAGCATTAGTTTCTCTCTTTATTATCCAGACAAAAGAGTTAAATAAACACATACAAAGAGAGACAGAGACAGAGAGAGACAGACACACAGAGAGAAACAGAGATGGACAGACAGAGATAGACAAAGACAGGGAGACAGAGAGAGAATTAGAAACAGAAAGTAGAGTCAGTGAGAGACAAAGATGACAGACAGATGATAGAAACAAACAAACAAACAAAAAGACAGGATAGATAGGCAGAGACAGAGAGCAGATACAGACAAAGACATCTGTGCCATGGCATGATCTAAGTGTTCCATATCTTGGTTCTAACTTTATATTCCTAGTGACACAATGCACATTTAAAATTTTTAGCCCATGCTTTTAAAACTATATGGAGGGAATTATTTTTCATTAAGGATAAAAGTGATCATCAAGATAGATTTCAGTATAAAGCAAATAGGAAAAATATATGATTTGATGAATTTGTATTGCATTTTCAGGAAGTTCAGGGAAATTTGGGCATTTCATAAATTAACATGAATTTCCTTATAAAATGATATATGAATAAAACTGGTTGAAACAAGACAGACAGCCTGTCTTTAGTTAGGAAAATACATATAGGTTCAAGTTCTTTGCACACATAAAGCCATTCTTTGCTTCAATTCCTAATCTACTTGTAATCTTGGGAGTTGCCTTAGTCAAACTGAGACTTGTAAAAGATCTTAGCTTAAAAGCCAAGGTCTCCCCCTGCATCCAGGTCCATCTCTAGTCATCCTGATCTATATCTTGCCACTGAACCCAGATGGCTCTGAAGGAGAAAGTGAAGCTTGTGACTTTGCACAGCCACCTTCACTTGAATCCACTTCAATTTCATGTCATGGCAATATCTTCCTGATGTCATGATCATCTTCAAGAAGGAAGGACAAACAATAGCATTTCTTTTTTCCACTTAACAAATAAGAAAAGTCCTCCTTCTGCAGATATGTTTATTTGATCATCATTACAAAAATCAATAGTAAAGCCAGATATATCCCTGAATCTCATTACTAGTAATGCTTTAATTACTGCTTCCCTCATTTTTGATTGAAAAATAATTTATGCAAGCAAATATGAAGCTAGCGGTAGATCAATGAATTTGTGTGTGTGTGTGTGTGTGTGTGTGTGTGTGTGTGTGTGTAATAACTATCTTTGCCAACTTTCTCTTAGCTGTCTCATCATGCATGCCTTCTTGCTCCCTCCTTTCTGTTCTATTGTGGGCATAGTCTCCTAACCTCTCAGTACCCCCAGGCAACTCTCTAAGATTATAAATTTCAGAGAAAGTGTTAAATTGGATTAGGAGAAGGTATTTTCTCAACTGGGAATTCTCTATGACAGTGAAATCACAAGACCAATCCCTATTCCTAATAATCATAATATTTTACATTATTAAATTGTGCAAAATTTAATTTTCTTTGAGTCTCAGCCAGCTATCTAATAGTTACTTGGAAATGTACACTTCACAAAGTACTTTACAAATATTTCTTTCTTTTATCCTCACAACAACTCTGAGAGGTAGGTGCTAATATTATCCCCATTTCACAGGTGAGGAAACTTAAGACAGACAGAAATTAATTTGACCTGCCCAGAGTTACATAGATAGTAAGAATCTGAGAATGCATTTGAATTCAGATTTCTTCAAACCGGACTCTGTCTCTTCTGTGCTAGCTATTGCACTGAGAACAAGTCTATGATGTAATTGCTATTGATATTATTAATCCCTTCTAAGAAAAGAGGAAAATGAGGTTCAAAGATATTAAGTGATCAGCCATGACACTAAACTAATACTTTATCACAAGGTAGGTACCTACATAGAGTCTATGCAACAGTTTGTCCTGAAGCCTATTGGCTCCAATACACCGTAGTGTATTGGAAAGTCTTGTGATTCACAAGACTTGTCCTTGTCCCGGCTCTGACATTTAACTAGTCATCTGACTTTCAATAAGCCTCCATCTTAATTTCTTCATCTGTAGAAATACCAGTTATTATGATTAGATTATCCCTATAATTTGTGTCCCTTCCCTTCTAATCTGTGCTTAAACTATAGTATATGATCAGTCTTAGAAAAATACAAATGTAAATTTAAATATCTGGATTTTGCCATGGTAGGCAGCTGATGGTGTGGGAACTCCAGCCACCAAAATTAACTATGTCCAAACTATAGATAAGTAGATAAGGCCTAGGAAGGACCATGATACCAAAAGAAGTTGAATAACTTGCATGGTGTCATATAGCTGATCAATATCAGATAATGTATTCCCCATAACACTTGGACACATGGTGACCTTACTTTATAATCTTTTCTTTCTCCCAATTACTAATTCAGGTCCCTCAGATTTATTGTAATATGTTAAATAAGCATGCCTTGTCTTCCTTCGAGAGTCATTTCAAATGTCAGTTCTTCAAAAAGACCTGCCCAGATTCAATTCTATTGAAAATATTTGGTATTAATTTATCTCTAAGTATGTTAGAATGTAGGATTGGGGAAAGTGGACAAGAACAATTTTATTCTTTGCCATTATGTTTTAAGCACTTGGCTTATTTTTTTAAATTGAATTCATACCCTGCTGCTACCTGTGGTAGGAGAGAGATGGAAGAAGGATGATAAAAAGGAAATACCAGGATTTCTCTTAAGTTATATGAGGGAATTCCATTCCTTTCCTTATTCTACTAGAAGTTTCCTAGTAAAGACTATGCTTACTGTTGGGAAGAGGAAAGTCTAGAAATTTAACATTCTTTGCAAGTTGGTATCTGGGGATATTGGGGTTAGGGGGTGAAATAGAAGCAGATGAAGTCCCATTTTGATTCCCAAAACCTTCCCAAAGGATTATTCCCTTAATAACCTTCTAACTAAATTGATGGGGCTTTCCTTTAAAAAGCTCACCCTTTAAAGAATAAAAGGAGTTATATAATAATTACCATGTTAACAATATAGCTATTATAAAGTACTGATAGTTTACATTTTATAAAGTGTATCACAATTTACCAAGTCAACTATGTATCTCATTTGTGCAGATATTATCCCCACACTCCAGATGAACAAACTGAGTTTCAGTAACTAACTCAACTACATATAGTTAAAAGCCATGCTGGGACTAACTAAAACTCAGGCCTACTGTCTCCAGATTCAGAATACTTCCCAATATACTATAAAAGTTCCACTTCACTACCTACAAACTCTTCATTAGAAAGCTCCCCTATCCATCTATCCCTTCCTCTCTATCCACCAAACACTATATAACTGCAAGACTTTTTAAAGTCCTATTCTTGTCCTATTTTTAAAGTACTATTCAATAGAGAGAAAGTTCTCTGCTTTATCTTTGGCATAAATGTTTTGTATCTGAGAATAATGAAAGACCAAAAACATACCCCAGGGTCCTTATCTGAAGGGTTTGGGGGTGGGAGGGGCAGACTTAGGTGAGATCATCAGTAATTCCAATGTGGTTCTAAATCCCTACAGTTCTCTTGAGCTATACTTTTTCTTCTCTTTATTTTTTAAAGGATGCAGATCTTAGATCTAATGAGATCTGACTTGATTTAAGCCCTGGGTAATGCAGTTTCCAACACACTGACTGTTTTGGCGGAGGCATCCAAAGGGATATTGAAAAGTTTGGTTGGAGCAAAATCCCAGTTGTAAAAAGCCCATTTTAAAAGATAATTAACTTTATGTTTTATAGTATTTGGCAGGAGCCATATAATTCTATACAATATAGAAATACATCTTAAATTAATTCATGTCACAAATTAATTCTCATGATGAAGTATTTTCCTAGTACTCTGTTTTCCTAGATTTGATCCAGAATCCTCAACTGAAAGTTGCCAGGTTTTTTGTTTTGTTTCATTTTGTTTTAGATAGAGAAAAAAGTATTACAGCAAAAAAATAGAATATGAACTTATAATGTTCATGAATTCCTAAGATTCATTAAATAATTTTGAAAATTTCTTTGTATTCTCAGAATTTAGCACAGAGCCTGGCACATAGTAAGTGCTTAACAAATGCTGTTTCATTAATGGATTGATTCTCTTATGGATTGATTCTCTTATATTCAAGTTTTCAAACTTCTAAATATTATTTTTTATATGAACTTTGGATGGAGGTTGCATAATCTAATATTTAGGCAAGGATGATGGTTCTACAACAGCTTACAAAACTTTTGCTGAAGAGATTTGCCAAAAAAACAGGTCTGGCCTCCCAAAGGATCTTGAATTATGAAGTCTTCACTTGGGAAAGCAAATTTTTACTTATAGGATGGTTGATGGTTTACCAAATCATACTGTAGTAAGGTCCACAAACTTAACCAATAGGGCAAGGCCCCCCTCCCCACCCCCAGTAAACATATATGTAGCCTACCAATCACCTTTCAATGCAATATTTTTAGGGGGTCATTCAAAGGGCTGAGTGAAGCCCATGTTTCTGAAGGGGAAATCTGAAAACCTTCATTTCCTCTGAGAAACAGTTAAAATACTGTCCCACTATGAGCCAAGAAGAGGAAACACAAGTTTCCAATTCAGTTCCAATTCAGGCTTTGGAAAGACTTGCCAATCTGTTATTGCAAAATAGTACTGACACCTGATCACAGCCGAGCTGATGGATAAAGTTAATAGAGGGTATGCCTTAGAGACTGCTGTCACACAACCACATCCCCTACTCATATCTTTGCAATCTTTTATTTTTTTATTTATTTTTTATTTTTTTGGATTTTTGCAATACTAGTATGTCATTTCCAAGCAAGCAGGAAGCAGCCAAAGGAATAGAAGTAGAAGGGTGATTTAGATGTGACCATCTGGACCGTGCTCTTAATTCTCCTTTACCCATATAGGCCTCTGTAGATTTCATTATTTCTTTCCTCAGTCAGATACTAGGTCATGGTTTCTCCCTCACAGAAGCCTCTATGTGTTAACAGCTCTGAATCCTTAAGAATAGTTGGTGAAGTGCCCTCATGGCCATTATTTGCCCTGGACCTTCCCTTTTTGATATCCATACTCAGACAAAAAAAAAACCCACAGGCAGTTATTTATTTATTTATTTTGACCACTGGTTGCTGGGGGACAGGATCCAACCTGATGTCTATAATCAACAACAAAAATAACAGATCAACAGGACTGTAGATCCTAACCAATAGAAAGGGGAAGGATGGCAGGGACTGTAATTGTCGAGGACAGACAGACCCATAGTTAGACAGACAACAAAAATCACCATTAGACACCATGAACTACTTTGAAGTTCAGAAGGAGGGAAACCTGCAGCAAGGGAAGTTGTATTCCCATATTTCCACCAGGGATAAGCAGCAGCAGAATAAGGGATGTTTTAAACATTCCCTCCCCAAGTCAGGAGGTTTAAAGTATTTATTTTAAATGAAAAGTTTTTATTTGGTTGAGCAATTCAGAAAGAAACCTCCATTTCAGGGGGACCAGACTAGCTTTGGGCTTTGAAGTTAACAGCCCCTTTTGCTCATCCTTCAGTTCCTACAATAATGATTATTAAAAGAATCACTTGATTTTCTCTATAACCCAGCAAACCACCTTTCACCCCAACATCTGAGTGGCAGTCACATTGATCAGGCCCCAATCAATCAGTATGTTTCCCGCTCTGCCCCCACTCACCTTCCTTTTTTTGATAAGGCAATGCTTCACTAAGGGTGAGAGGAAGAATTCAAGTGTGGTATTATTTCCTCCCAGGAGATGAGGAGGAAATAGGCATCTTTCATAAAAACAGGTCTTAGGACACTCAAGAGTCCTATCCTTTCTCCCTCCCTTCCCTTCTATAATCAGTTTAATCCCAAAGAAAAGATGAGTCAGTGCAACAAGTCCCTCTTCTCTTTAGCCCAATGGACTATCCCTAGACCCCCTTTTGCCTCTTCTTCTTGCAAGAATGAAAGATTATTAAGATCTCTAAACTCTCCTGACCCTAGACTTTAAAACTTTCCTAAAATATGAAAATCTCCAAGAGGGAAAGTATGTTGAAACATTCAACCTTTCAGAGTCACTATCTGGGTAACATTAGCAGGCAATGAAATCCTGGAGTCAATGCCAACCCCTTAGAAAAGGTTTTCTAAAAACTGAGGAAAGCAACCCTGCCTAGCAGTGTCATACACCTTGTGTACCAGCAAACAGCTCCATATTCTACACACACCTGTATAAAGGGGATAACAGACAGGGGAACCTTAAAAGGCTGAGTGGAGCATGTTGAAACATGGAAAGATTTTGCAAGTAGTCAATCACCCATTGTACCATTTCCATCAGTAACTGAGCAGGCCCCAAAGGTCTCTAGGAAAACAGTAGACAGGATCCTCTGTTTTGCATAGGCCAGAGTCCCAATCAGCTCTCCTCATTACTGGAAACTTTAAATTATCAATGGCCCTATTTTTGAACAGGAAAATATATGGGCACCTAAGTATTGAGTGCGAGGGTTGTAAATAAAAGGTTAACTAGATGCTGGGGAACCAGATTACCAAACATGACAATCTGTCCCCCTTCCCCCCCCAAAAAAAAACAAACAAAAAAATTAGCCTTACTCTGTGGGATGAATTAAGTAAAAATAGGAATAATATTTATTTTTGTATATTATATAAATACTGACCCTCTTGTATGATCACTCCCAATATATTAAGTATGTGGAAGGAGAGAGGGTTGGCTAATATCAGAATCTCTTTACCGCACCCCTATTGCTTCTTTTTTCTCCTCCTGGGCCCCTCTAAAGAGCCCCATTTCAGGATTCAGGATTCTTTTCTTACGGATGGTCTCAGGTTCTTCAGTCCCCCCACCCTCAATATATTCACCAGCCAGGAAATCTTTGCAGTCACCAATCTTCCTGGGCACCCTGATCTCAGGGTAGCTTCCTCTTGCTTTTCCTGTCTCCCAACACTAGTGCACCCTCTTCTTCCTCTCATTTCACTAGCCCCTCCCCGGCTGGTCTCCATCCCCTTTGCCCCCCCTGGTGCCTGCTCCTTGCACCCTGGCATCATCCCCCCACATACACACACCCCTGGGGTGGCACACATTGGCAGTAAGGGAATGAATGAGTGTTGAATGAATGGAGAAATGAATGAGTGACTGTGACTGCTTACTTGAGCATGGCCTCTTCTTTCTCTTCTTCTTCCTTCTGCCGGTCCATCACTGCCATGATAATGTTCCTCTCCTCTTCGGTCAGGTGGCTCAGGTCGGGCAGCTCTTGCATAGGGGGAGGCACTGTGGGTGGGCGAGGGCCTCGGGGACCCAAAGCAGAAGAAGAAGACATCTTTTTTCCTGCCCTCCCCCTCCTCTTCCTTGCTACCTCTCACCTTTCCAATTTCCAACGAGCTGCTGCTCTCCTGGCTCCCCGCTTCACAGTGTGGTCCTCTCGGCGGCGGCGGCGGCGGCGGCAGCGGCAGCAGCAGCAACAGAGCCCGAGAAAGGAAAGACCCAGTCTTTCATGGTTGTTTGCATCCACCCCGGTCCCGGATGCTCCCTTTGTTTTTGTAGCTTTAGGAGGATTTGGGGCAGCACTGCTGCCTCTCGCAGCCCATCCTCTGGTGGGAGGGGAGGGGGAGACGGTGCAGCGGCGGCAGCCAGGGAGCCCAGGGCTCACTGCGATGCTTCACCAGAGAGAGAGCTATGGGATGAAGGCAGTAGGAAGAGGGCGGGGGCTGGGGCTGGGGCCGGGCAGGGGCCAAGGCTGGAACGGCTGCTGCTGCTGTTGCTGCTGTTGCTGCCGCTGCTGCCGCCGCCGCCGCCGCTGCCACCGCCTCTGCTGCTGCTGCAAGGCTCCGCTCGGCTGCCTCTAGTTTGGGAATGGAGGGAGGAAGAGGGAGAGTTTGGGTGTCAGTTAGGCGGAGTCTTCGATGCTTCGCTCCTAGATGCTGCTGCCGCCGCCGCTGCTCTCACAGACATCACAGTCAGCCACTCAGTCCTGGGGAACCGCACCGCCCACACTCATTCTCTCCTCCTACTGCCCAGGTCCCCGCCACCACGAGTGCTCCAGCCCACTCTCACCAGCTTCTCCAACACTCATACTACAACCCTCTGTCCCCGGGTACCCCCTTGTCTATGAGTCATCCTCCCTCTCCAGGTCCCTCGCCAGTATGCCAGTATCGATCTCTCCAGCCTTATTTTTCCATCACTTGCATTAATCATTTCATCATCATCATCATCATCATCATCATCATCATCATCATCATCATCACCATCATTATCAAGAATTTATATTTCTTGAGTACCTACAATATTCTATGTGCTAACCTGCAGAATGATCTATAGAATGAATGGTGCCCGTTTCTCTCTCCTAAGAGCTCTACTATGACTTCTCATCTACTGGACAACACTAAAGCAAGGAGTAATTAAAACAATTATCTGCATAAATCTCAAATCCCCAAGAGAAAAGCACCACAAACTTGCTTGAATTTTCTAAATATTTTTCATTGTTCAATTAAGATTCTTCTCTTACTCTCACTTATTTGGCAGGTACCTTGGATTGATTTTTTTTTCCCTTTGGTCTTAACACATCATGCTCAACTATATCACTTAATTAGTCCTCTTGTTAAGCCTTCCCCATCACATAGCAAGACTAAACTTTTTCTTTTTTCTTTTTTTTGCCTACGTGAAAGAGTTCCCTTTTCTCATTCCAAATGTTAATTTGTACTCAACTCTTGTATCTTCATACTCTTTTTCTATCAAGCAACACTGATCCAGAATAGGAAAACTAGCTCTGACATATTTTAATATTTATCAAGTGATAGGGAATAATCTGTTGGTCACAAACAAAACTTCATCTCCATTTTACTTGCCTTTGGACCAGTCCTCACTTCCAAACCCCATGCCTAACATATCCTCATTACTTCTGCTTATAGAAACTTTCTTTTCCTTTTTAAAAAATAAAATATTTTATTATTTTCCAATTACAAATAAGACTTTTAGCATGCTTTTTTCAAATTTTGAGTTCCAAATATTCTCCCTCCTTCCCTGATTGCTCCCCTCATTGAGAAGACAATATTATACATTGGCTGAATGCCAATCAAAACATTTCCGTATTATTCATGTTGTGGAAGAAAACACAGATTTCCCCCTCCCCCCAAATAAAGAAAGAATGAGAAAGTTTAAAAAAAGTTTGATTTAATCTGTATTCAGATTCCATGAGTCTTTCAGAATTGTCTTAAATCATTGTTCTTCTGAGAACAGCTAAAGTCATTCACAGGTGTTTATCTTAAAATATTGCTGTTACTTTTCCCATTATTCTCCTGGTTCTACTCACTTCATTTGTTTGCATCAGTTCCTCTAAGTCTTTCCAGGTTTTTCTGATAGTATCCTTATTCTTCATTTCTTATAGCACAATACTATCCAAATTATATACCACGATTTGTTCAGTCATTCCCAAATTGTTTCTTTGATTTTCAATTCTTTGTCATCCAAAAAAAAGTTGCTATAAGTATTTTTGTACATACAGATCCCTTTCCTTTCCTTTCTTTTTCTTTCTTTTTATCTCTTTGGGAAAGGCGTAGTAGTGCTATTGCTGGGTCAAAAGGTATGCATAGTTTTATAGCCCTTTGGACATAATTCCAGATTGTTCTTCAGAGTGGTTGGATCAGTTTGCAGTTCCACCAATAATATATTAATGTCCCAATTTTTCCACATTCCTTCCAACATTTGTCATTTCCATTTTCTATCATATCAGCCAATCTAATAGTTGTAAGATGGTACTTCAGAAATCCCTCCTTTTCTTTGAATACAAGGCTATATTTTTCATCTTTTCTGTATCCCTCTCCAACATAATTCCTTTGCATTTATTTACTTGGAATTTATTTTACATATATTTACATTTGTGCATACTGTCTCAACTAATAGCATATAAGCACCTTGAGAATAAATATTATTTAATTCTTTGTATTTGGGTCCCAGTACCTAGTACAATGCTTAATATATAGTAAGTAGCTATTGATTAATTGATTGAATAGAAAACAATCCCTGAAGTCGGGAAGACCTGAATTCAAATACTGCCTCTAATCCATACTGTTTCTGTGACTACTTATAGTACAATCACTTAACTTCTCAGTGCTTCAGGTTTTACTTTGTAGATAAATTGCTGAGTGGCATTCTTAGAGGAAGTTTCCATGTTGGAAGTTTCACATATTAATGAAATACTAGGCTCAGACCTCCCCTGCTAAAAAACAAATAAATGAATAAATACATAACCTTTACCAGATTATGTATCTGTTGTATATATATATTTGTCTCATGCAGTGAAATGAGTTTGCACTGGAAGAAGATGCTCTTTTTATTTAATTTTTTCTTTTTTTTTAAAAGCTTTTTATTTTCAAAACATATGCATACATAATTTTTCAACACCGACCCTTGCATAGCCTTATGTTTCAGATTTTCTCCTCCTTCCACCCACCCCTTTCCCTAGATGGAAAGCAATCCAATATATGCTATAAATATTAAAATATATGTTAAATATAATATGTGTAAACATTTATACAATTCTCTTGCTGCACAAGAAAAATCAGATGAAAAAGAAAAATAAATTAGAAAGAAAACAAAATGCAAGTGAACAACAACAAAAAGAGTAAGAATGTTATGTTGTGGTCCACATTCCGTTCCCACAGTCCTCTCTCTGGATGTAGATGGTTCTCTTCATCACAAGATTATTGGAACTGGCATCAATCATCTCATTGTTGGAAAGAGTCACATTCATCAGAATTGATCGTTGTATAATATTGATGTTGCCATGTACAACGATCTCCTGGTTCTGCTCATTTCACTAAGCATCAGTTTATATGTCTCTCCAGGCCTCTCTGAAATCATCCTGCTGATTGTTTCTTATAGAACAATAATATTTCATAACATTCATATTCTATAATTTCAGCCATTCTCCAACTAATGGGCATCCACTCATGTTCCAGTTTCTTGCCACTACAAAAAGGGCTGCCACAAACATTTTTGCACATGTAGGTCCCTTTCCTTTTTTTAAGACAGAAGATGCTCTTTTTCAAAGAAGAGGAAAGAAACTTTTTAAAAGATGTTATCTTGGACATATTTGAATATCATAGTTGTAACATTATCAGCAAAAGGATGGACCTCAATTTGGATCCCAATGCCCAAGGGGCATTTTCCTTATAAAAAGTTCTTTGGGCTGGTTGTAAAATCCAGAAAGAAGAGGCAACACTGACCATATGATGTTATAGGTGTGTGTGTGTGTGTGTGTGTGTGTGTGTGTGTGTGTGTGTGTTTTAGGGAGGCTGGTACATATAGATTTAAAATGTCATGAAATCTTAAAATTGGACAGACTTTAAAGTACATCTATTCCAGTCTCCCATAAAATTCAAGAATCATCTTTATTTTATCTCTGATAGATGATTCTTAGGCCTCTACCTGAATGAATACCTCCAACAAAAACAAGGAGTTCACTAAACTAGAAGAGAGCCCATTCTATACTGAACAAGTTCATATTGCTTTAAAAAAGTATTATTTAAAATATTGAACTAAAATTGATTTCTCTGTTATTGCAATTGATTTACTCTGCTTCTGCTCTTTATTTAGGGAAATACAGATTGTATCTAATCCTTTTTATATATGACAGTCCTTAAAGTATTTGAAAACTATTATGTCATTGCTTATTTACTGACTCTAAGGCATTGGGCATTATTTTACCTGACTAGGTCTCATTTTCCTCATCTACAAAAAGAGGGAGGTTAGACTAGATAAACTTTGCAATCTTTTTCAGTGCTTTTAAAAATAACCTTTCCCCCATTTACATATTAAACAATTTTTAAGTTCTAAATTCTTAGAGTATATACTAGTTTCTGTATAAGGGAATAAAAATGGATGACATATGATTCCTTCTACAAAATGATATAACATTTCGTAACAAAGAAGAACATTAAAGATTATTTTTGTGGCACAGTAGAAAGATTGCAAAAAGGTTTTCTATAGGTTAAATACCACTGGTAGCTTCAACCAATTCTTATTTGCAATGATTCTTTACTGTCCCATCATCCTTATCATTTTTCTCTCTATGAATTAGGCATCTTGTCAATGCTATGATACCTCTCATTTCTAAATTGTATCTTATAAAAGAAAACACAGTTCCATAGATGTATTACAACCAATAAAGAAGACATTGGTCTTTTTATTGCCAAGAAATATTCATATGGTTTACATTGGCTTTAACTTTTTTTTTGAAAGCATCTCTGGTCCATAATGGATTTGTGAGCATTAGGCTCCCAGATCTTTTTCATATCAATTGTTAATTAACCAGTAAGAACATTCTGATCTTGAACAGATGATATTTAAAACCTAAAAGACTTCACACATTCCTCTGTTAAATTTTCTCTCTTAATTTTTAGCCCATATTTTTACCTGTTGTGATAATTTTAATTATGATTCTCTTATTTGGCATAAAATTTATCATTCCTAGATATATATCAAGACAGCTTTCAATTATCAATCCACAGAGAGGGAAGGAGAAACTCTCTACTTTTCTCTACATCCTCTTTTTTTGGTTATTTCATTCGTTCATACAGGTTTGTTGTCATCTTTATACTGATGATCCCCAGATCTATATATCCATGCAGTCTTTCTCTTGACCCCCTCTCTCCTGCATTACCAACTTCCTATGGTACATTTCAAACTAGAGGTCAACATAGCATAATACAAGTCATTATTTTCCCCTACACCCTCCCAAAAAGCCCACCCCTTTCTAAAGTTCCTTATAGAAGGTATCACAAATTCATCAATCACTCAGGTTACCTCCTTCTAGCTCAACTCCCTTTTTCATGCAACATACATATCTAAACAAATCCTATCCTTTCCACACCCATAATATTTCTGATATTCATCACCTTCTCTCTATGCACATAATCGCACCAGAATGCAGGCTCCTCTTGATTGATTGACTGAAATATTGCTACCTCCTAAATGGCACACTTGCCTCAAATCTCTTAACTACTAGCTTACTCTTAATTACTAGCTATGTGCGCCTGGGCAAGTCACTTAATCCAGTTTGCCTCAATTTCCTCACTCATCTCTGAAATGAGCTGGTGAAGAAAATGGCAAACTATTCCAGTATCTTTTCCCAAGAAAATCCTAAATGGGAACCCAACTGAACAATGACAACTGTTCAACTAAAGATGAAGATATTCCAAGCATAAGCAACTTAAATAGAAGCCCAGTGACTGGAGAGCAATAGGGCATATTCAGAAATTTAGAGAATAGTTCAGTTTGGCATCTCAAGGCAGGAATCAGTGGTTAATACTTAGTTAACTCAATATACAGCAATTGCAGAAGAGTTTAAAATCTCCATCCACTAACAAACATTTCAAATAAACCGTGAATTTGAATCACTGGGTTTGGAGTCAAGTTGGACTCCAACATGCAATTGGAGTGAAATATAATTCTGTCTTCCCTACTAAAGGGGAAGAGTGAAAAGAAGACTGGCTGATTAATTAGAAAATCTGTGATCAAACCCAAGTCTAAGACTGGCTTTCTCTATGATCTTGGGCAAAGCACTTGACCTCTGGGCCTCAGTTCCTCATCAGTAAAATGAATTTAGACTAGAAGGCCTCTAAATCTCTAAATCTATGATCTGAAAAGTTCCCATGGCAGAGTTATGATGTAGAAGAATCCCTCATTAGCTGAGTTTCTCAGGTATCATTTTATTTAGTAGACTCAAATTAATATCTCCCAGCATAATCCTGATCAATGGAATCCACTGTTACTTGTTTATTGAAGTGATGATTGATAGCTTCATTAAATTTATACAGCAAAATGTTGCCTGAGGAACTTGACAAATGATAGACGAAGCTTGTATTTTTTACATTTTTACATTTTACATTTTACATTTAGTCCTTAGCCATTGTGACAAAATGTAATTGCCTTTGAGAAGTGATTCTTCCTTAAGGGGCTGCCCCTAGATTGGAACCAAGTTTCCTGTATTCAGATATAATATAAGGTTAGAGGAGTGGGTCTGGCCATGGATTGTAAGAATATAATAAAACGGCTTTGGAGAATCAGGCAGAGCTAGATTCAAATCTTTTCTCTGATGTATTATAACTGTATAACTCTTGGAAAATCACAACTTTTCAGTGTTTTAGATAACTAAGACAGAGGCTCTAAACCTGAGCTCCTCAGAACTCAATCCATAAATAGATTTCAGAGGGTTCATAAACTTTGAGGAAAAACACATCTTTATTTTCACTAAATTTCAACTGAAATTTAGCACTTCCTTTAATTGGTAATAAACTTTATTCTGAAAATGAGTCCCCAACCTTTGGCAGATTGTCCAATAAGTCTGTGACACATGCAAAAAAAATTAATAATCCCTGCTCTAAAAATATAGCATTATCCCTTCCATTTCATGGCTTTCTCCATCAAGGTTTCAATACAATTTGGGTCAGCAAAGACAATATGAAATTAAATTAGAATTTGGGGGGAAATTTTGCAGAAGCAGCAGATGACACATGAAAGCTACCAGATGATACAGAAAAAGTTTAGAAACTCAGAAATACATAAAACATAAGTATAGTATTGAATAATATCAACTCAAATTTTATAATAAAATACTGTAAACATCCAATAAAATAAAAAAAAAAAACATACTTGTGAAGGCAGGACCATGTGGATTTTTCCAGATATTAGGGTCATTTCACTCAATTCCTACCATGTAGAAGAAATAATTGTAAATAGTGAACTGCATTAATGGAGGGAGTTTCCCCACAGGGAATTCCCTATACTTATGAAATTCCAGTTCTGGACAAAACAGCAACACCCAAAACTAAATATATTTCTATAGTGAGGAAGTACCTCTAACTTGTCATTACTTAGTCTAAGAGAATTCTATAGATTAGGTCTTCTATCTACTTCTCTAAGTTATAAAGAGTCTCTTTTATATACTTAAGGTGTTAACATGGATTTTTATGTCATGTTATACATGTTGAAATTTAATCAGAAGGAATATAGAAGGAACTTCTCAGGACACATTGGTGACTGCAGTGAAATATGCAAATGTGTACTTTGACTCCCTAAATGGAAATGTGAAAGAGGAATGTGATGACCCAGATGTGCCAGGTGGGAAAGAATATCCTGAGGGACCCAGAGCAGCTAAGAACTGAGGGGGATAAAGGAAAGAAGAATTCAGGAAATACAATGTTTAGGGAGTAAAGGGGCCTCTCTGTTTCAGGTATTCACAACCATTTTGGGGACTGACAGTCTGGTAAAGCTGAAAGATCCTTTCTCAGAATGTTTTTAAATTGTATGTAATAAAATACATAGGATTATACTGAAAAACAATTAGAGTGAAACACAATTATTAAATTTTTTTAGAAACAAATTCATAGGCCCCTTGTTTTGAATCATTGCTTAAAAACAACTGTTACATGCCAATAAACTTTGGATGGAAAATGCCTTCTGCATCAAGAGAAAGAACTATGGAAACTGATTGAGGTTTGAAACATTCTATTTCACTACTCTTGTTTTGCTTTATTTTTTTCTCATGATTTTTCCCTTTTGTTCTAATATTTCTTGCCCAACATGACTCATATGGAAATACGTTAAAAATTGATTGTACACATTTAACCTATATCAAATTGCTTGCTGTCTGGGGGAATGGGGGGGGAGGGAGAGAGAGAGAAAAAATGGAACTCAAAATCTTAGAAAAATGAATGTTAAAAAATCTTTACTTGTAATTGGAAAAATGATATACCATTAAATTAAATTCAAAAAAACAAATAAGTGTTATCCCAAGGTTTATGCCTTGAGAAAGCCTGTATTCTTTAAAAGTACCAAGAAGGGTGAAATCAACAGAACCCTGGAGTTGAAGTCAGAAGATCTAAGTCAAAAGTTAAGCTCTGCCATTTATTTCCTATGTGACCATGGGAAATTCATATCACATCTCTGAGCTTCAGTTTTCTCATCTCTGAAATGATGAGTTTGGATCAAATGAACACCAAGATTCTTCCTAGCTCTAAATCTAAAATCTCTTGACTTGGTTCTTTGTGTCAAGAGAGCTAAGAATATTTCTGTGATTTCTCTCAGCTTTGTAGTCCATACCTTTCTATCCCTTCAAACTAGATTAAATTTAATTGTGCAGGACTGTAGGGAGTGGGGGGTATGATAGACAAACATTGTTGGAGATAGCTAATGTGGGAGTCTGTTTTACATTAATATATATTTTTAAAAATATTTTCTTCTCTTTTCTTTCTTTTTTTTCCAGTTTAGGAGTGAGTATGAGGGAGAGGTTAGATATATCCAGGTACCTCCAACAAAAATGAGAAGGAAACAGAAAATAGGTCAGAAGAAATTATATACAAGCAGAACAACTTTGAAAGTTACATGGCAAATTTCTTATACATTTAAAAAGAAAGCAAACTATATAATAGAATACACAGTTTCATGTATGATTCTCTCCCATTATAAAATGTATGTGGAAATGTTTATTTTATACTTGTTAAATTCAGAATTAAAACAAACAACGGGAGAAGAAAAGACTATTGTTGAAAAAAAAAAGACACAATGAGGAGAGTTTGGGTGAGATCCAAGGGCACAATTTTTGGTAAATCTTTGGTAAAGAAAATTGTCTTGTTTTGCCCTAGAAGGGGAGAAAGTCTTCTATTTTATTTTATGTGTTTTTAAAAAATTATCCTAACAAAAATCCATAGACTTGTTAAACTCGGTGCCAAAAGGTTCTATGACACACAAAAATGATTAAGAACTCCTATTTTAGGGAATTTCCAGAAGCATAGAAGGGTTAAATAATTTATACAGGATAATATAGGCAGTCTATGCCAGCAGGGCTTGAACTCAGGTTTCTAATTCTTCATTGTTCTTCACTGCCTCTCTATACCAGTGAAATCACAAATGTAGACTCCCCCTTTTTTTAACCCATCCTCTAAATGAGATCTTAAGACTCCACAGAAAAATCACTTCTTAGTAAGGTTATTTTTTTGTCATTAAAAACCAAAGTATAAATAAATCTCAAGATATATTTTATCAGGCTCATGAGGCATCATTTTGTTGTAGAAACTTAATGAAGATATGGAATAGCTATAATAAATATATAGTCACATTAGTGGATGTGGGAGACACTTTGATGCATTGAGACAGAAGTAATTCTGTACCTCCTACAGGCTAACCAGAGAATATTCACCAAAAATATGGACTCTTTATCAAAAAGAAGAAGGAAATTCAGTGGCTAAGAAAAGAAAGGTTTATCTTGGAGATAGAAAGTGAAAAATCAGTGCCAGAATTACAAACTGAAAGGAGACTGAAGGAAAAGCAATAGATAATCCCAAAATCACACATATTTGTCTCGCAATGTAATAACTCTCAGTGAATACATTCCCAGTGGAATCCTCATGTATCCTCTATGTCTAGTCCTCACCTGAACCAGAGGCATCCCTTCTGTCTGCTCCCAACCATATCTCAGAGCCATGGTGACAATATATACCAGAAGCATAACTGAAACCTGGTTTTCCATCCTTCAAATTTGTTGTCTAGACATTACACCATGCTGGCTCTCACAAGTTTTCCCTATAAGAAAAAAAGTGACCAAGTTATGTTTTAAGTTTCTATTTAAATTTCTCCATCATTTGTTAGTCTGAAACTGATACCTAAGTTGATTCTATCTTCAATTGAGTTAAAACAAAATCTTATATTGCCTTTTCCCTAGATCTCATGGCATAATTACAATTGTTAATGATATTTTCTTTCTATTTCATGAGAAACAAGAGAAACAAACTTATGATTTTGAATGCAGAATAGATTTCCTAATTAGAGAAAATATAGATTATTTTGTGGCAATAACATATTTCTGTAACAGCATTTTAATGTTAACAAAGTGCTTTGTATTTTGTTGTTGTTCAGTCATTTCAATTCTGTTTAACTCTTCAGGACCCCTTTGGTGTATTCTTGGCAAAGAGACTGGAGTGATTTGTCATTTCCTTCTGCAACTTATTTTATAGATAAGGAGGAAATTGGGGCAAAAGTCATCAAGTGACTTGTCCAGGGCCACATAGCTAATAAGTGTCTGAGACCAGTTATGAATTCAGGAAGATAAATCTTTCTGACTTCAGATATAATCGATCTACTATACCACCTAGCTGCCCAGAGTTTTATTTATATAATTTCATTTTATCCTTAAAACCTGTTAGACAGGAGTCAATATAATCCACATTTTTAAAATGAGGAAATGATGACTCACATAGACAAAATTACTTGTATGACATCACATAACTTGAAAATGACAAAGGCAGGACTCCAATGCAAACTTCCTGACTCAAAATCTAGTGTTCTTTCTATTGTAATATACTCTCTGTTCCCAAAACCAATTGAGAAAGAGCATGGCAGCTTCTAGCTAAATCTAGTTCTACAATCTTGAAATTCTCATTTGAACTTTGCTCCTTTCACCCTTATAGATCACCATCTTCACACTGCTACTTACCTTCATGCTGAGATTCTTCTGGTTGAAATTTATACTCTTGGGATATACAAAAAGCGTTTACACATTTCCACAGTGCTTTGCAAAGTTACTCTTGCTGGCAGTGGGAAGTATTTGGCTCTCAAATGTATTTGCTAAAAAAAATTGGCTGAACCTGAATATCAGGATTTTGGCTGGAATTCAGTTAGCCACCTATTTTAATCCAAATATTGGTACAACTCCACTATTGTCATTTATTCCCATGCAGAGTTTAATCAGCATGAATGTCTTTGTCCTCGAATAAGGAAGATGGCACCTCATGTAGTTTTCTTTTTCTGGGTCACAGCTGCCTTGGGCCATGCTTCTTCCAAGTAATTAGTTTTCTTGGCTATTCTGTCTTGTCATTTTTTCTTTCCCAGACTTTCCCAAAATCAATGATCTGGGCTTGCTTTGACTTCTCCTGAGGTTGACCTTCTTCCATATTATATTCCATAATAAAAATATTCTTAAATATTTTTGTTAGAATCTAGTCTAAAGAGTTCCATATCATTCTCTCTACTTTTCAACTAAGAGTTTTCCATACTACTCAATAGCTCCAATGAGACAATTATACAAACTTCTCTCTGTGATGGAAATATATTCTTAGAAAGGGTGACAATTTGTAATGTCTTAAATTGAGACATTTTTTTTCCATGAGTATAAATGACATATTGCAAACAGAGGGTATGTTCCTGTGAGGCACTAGTATTTGTCACTTAGTCCTTAGTCTCCAAAACTATTTTGTCAATTTTTCAAACACTTAGTCACATTAACAACTAAATAAATGAATATTGTCCAGAAGAAACATTTGCTTTAATTCTCCACAAGGTTGGGAAGTTGCAGGGTGAAAAAGATAGATGTATGAGAGCTAAAGAATTAACAACTGCAACATGGTTAGATAATTGAATGATACAAAAAAACTAATGTAGAAGGTGTGTTATATTTGTTATAAATGGAACAATAAGGTTTTAATTCAGATAGGTAATTCTACTTAGGGATTACTATGAAAAAAATTGCCTTGTTTTCTTTCTTTCAGTTATCATTAAAAGAGTAATACTACTTTAAAACTTGAGTCAGAAATTTTTGTGGAATAAAAGGGACAAGGTATACTCTGGGTTTTTTTAAAAAAAAACTTTTTTTATCATCATCATCACCATCAATTTTAAACTGAACAGATCTCAAGGATCATCTATTTTATAATTTATTAACATTGAAATTGAGACTAAGAACCAAGTGACTTATCTAAGGTTGTAAATCTTGTTTCTGGTTACCTAATTCTAGTTTCAGTAGTTTTCCCCCTGTGACACACTCTCCTTATCCAGATGCCTCAATAAGGACCTTGGACAGCTTTATGCAAGCTATTCTCCAGCATATGGCAACCCATTAAACACTTGCAATACTCACAATAATACTCGTTTTGTAATAGCATTTATCTATAAGATTGCATTCCCTAATATTAGAAGAAAAAGTTTTAATTCAAAGAAGAACGGAAGCAAACTGAAATTGATGAATGAGTAAAGATTAACTTCAACAGTCCCTCACAGATGATCTTGAGTGCTGCTTTCAGTTGCTTTTTCTGCTTTATAACAGCTTCAGAAGTGGAGTTTCTGGTGCAGTTTCATATTGCTTCCATCTTCAGGTCTTTTCTATCTCTAATCCATCCTCCAAGCAGCTGCTAAGGTAGTTTTACTAAAGTGTATGTCTGACCATGTCACTCTTTTACTCAGGAAATGCCTATCACTTCCTAGTACCTCTAGGATAAAATATAAATTACTTTGTTGGGATTTAAAATCTTTTACAACCAGATTCCAATTTACCATGAAGAATGATTATAAATACATTCATTCTACTGTCAAAGTAAGCTGTATTTCTTAATCTTCCTCACACAAAACACTATACCTTTCATCTCTCTGCCTTACCATGAGTATTTCCCACAACCACCAGGAATACATACCACTCTCTTATGATCTCTAATTTCCTTCACAATTTAGTTTAAATATCATAGTCTGTGTGAGATCTTTTCCCACCAATTATCTTATATTCATGTACATGTTTTCTTGCATATTTACATTATATGTGATCTCCACTATATAAGCTCTTTGATGGTAGGGAATGTTTCTTTTTATCTTTGTATCAACAATGACTTATAGCATAAACATCATGGGTTAATGGATAGAGGAAGCAAGGATAGACCTAAATTCAAATCATGCTTCAGACACATGTGATCTTGGGCAAGACACTTAATCTTGCAATATTCCTGGAAAAACTATAAGTAATAAAGAAGGTTCTAACCTTCATTGGTAGATGGAATTTCTTCGTATAGGAGTGTTTGATACCAGAGCTTCTTAAACTTTTTCCAGTCAGGAACTTTTCAGCTGAGAAAATTTTTTATATGAACTTGATAGGTGACCAATTAAACTTTTGCTTATAATAAATCAAAAAGGAATTTATTTTAAAACAATTCTTTTGCATACTTATGATTTGTAGTATTTATTAAAGATGAAAGCAAATTTGCATATTAAGGTTGATGTGCTTAT